>JAAGEH010000015.1:30895129-31029821 GCA_011751065.1 Lasiurus cinereus | reverse complement strand
TCACAGACACTGGGGGGTCGGGGTACGCCTGGGAGGGAGGGGGGGCAATGGGTAGATATGTATAAAAAATTAATAAAAATTAATTTAAAAAAAATTTAAAAAATTTTACTTAATTTCACTGGTGCTGTTACTTGAAAATTAACCCACCTTGAATAGGGTTTTCTCCAATAATGAGCTCCAGAATCTGTCCAAATTGAAATCAGCAAGCATTCTTGTTAGTGTCCTCAAGACTTCATTGTCACTTTAGTAACCTCCTTTCATGCCTCCTGCAATCTCTAGGCCACCTATGGTGACCATAAGTTATAGCCTTCTGATGCAAAAAAAATATCCTTCATAGTCCTGAACTATACATGTACCATGAAAGCAGAAATTGCTGGCCACATACTGAAGTCTGAACATTGAGGCTCTTACAGTCCATTAGTGTGTGACTTTCCATACTCAGCTCTTCATTATGCCTTGTGTCATGGAGGCAGTACCTCATAAGCACATCACAGCTATTGAGACCTTCTGCAACAACAGGAAAGATCCAAACTTGGGCTCTTTAGTAGATCTCACCTATAGGAGAGGTCATCTCGTCTATCTTCAGTCACTTGCCAAATGCCACGAAGCTAGCAGAGATCAATCCTCTCCCAGACCTTGACTACCTGGGGACCCCTTTAGGACCAACACTGGGAGTTCATACACTTTATAGATGGTATTGCACTTCATACTTGATAGAGTTCAGTAGACAGTTGCTGTTTTTCATCCCTTAAGCAAAATGTTTCTGAAAAAGATACCATACAAGAGTCAGCAAAATTGAATTGGCCACATTTCAGATAGTCGTTTTTAACATTGGATGCCTTGGCGAAAAGATAGTCCCATGTGCACATATTTACAAAGTCTTGGGAATCTCTTGTCTCATAAATATAAATCAAGGTCACGTATGTCTCTACATGTACTAAGGCCACAATACTGATAGTGACAAAGGCACTTATTTCACTTCTCAGAATCCACAATGCTGGCTCTTAAAGAAAATATTCAGTGCAACTTCCACCTCTCTGATAGGCCTTGGGAAGTTGGATTAATTGAAAGACACACTGAGCTCTTCAGAGAACTCTTATTTAAAAGTTTCAAAGTAGCAGATGGATCTCCCACTGGGTGTCACAATTACCACAGGCATTGATTAATCTAAATTTCTTGCCCCTGGGGACATAAACTCCCTCTACCAATGCCACACAGGTCCTTCAAATGCCCTTATTGACCCCAAAGGGAGACACCTTTAAAGTTAAGGTTTTATGATGATCACCTTGCCATGCAGCCCTTTTCCTTCTGGTTATATGCCTACTTCTCTTCCTAGAAAGGCACTTCTCCTACTACTTAAAATCTCAACCATAACCAAGATTTAAATTGATGTCAACATGTTCAAGTGGTCAGCTGTGACCTGACCTAAAATCAGTATTAAATGCTGCCTTGATAGCTTGTAAAATCAGGAGAGCCTTAAATAGCAAGTTCCCCTCATTATGCTCCCATGGAAAATGTTCCCTTAGCCAAAAACTCTTCTTATCATGGGGACCAGACATAGTTCTTGCTTATCTCTGAGTAGCAAGACTCAGTTCCATGCCAGCCCATGAAGTTATTCAATCACATACTTCAATGGGAACCAAGGGTAACCTCTCCCTCTTGATACTATGATTGACTCCTTCCCACCCTACTTATTCACCATGTTTCCAAATGCAACACCCTGTGGCCCTAAATGGCCCTCCCCTGGGCTATGAGTATATGGGACTGATAAACTGCTGTCCATCTCATCTGTCCAATATTGCATGTTGGATGTTTGGCCATCTTTATAACCCTAGGATTCTTCACCAATGGTATGAAAAGGAGATGATCAAAACAAGACGTTATTAAGAAAAAAATTATATTTACCCATTCAATCAGTTTCTTTATTTTTTCATGTGGATTCAAGTTACTATATAGTATTCTTTCACTTAAGCTTAAAAATCTCCTTAGTATTTCTTGTACAGCTTGTCTGCCAGCAATACATTTTCTTTATTTTTTTGTTCATCTGAGAATGGCAATCTTTTTTTTTTAGCTGACAGTCTTTTTTTGTTTCAGCACTTTTAATATGTCATCTTACTGTCTTCTGGCCTCCATTATTACTGGTGAGAAATTAGCTGCTAATCTTGTTGAGCAACCCTTATATCTAATGAGTCACTTCTCTCTTGCTACTTTTAAGATGACATTCTTTTCTCTATCTTTTGACAGTTTAATTATGATTTGTCTAGATGTGGATCTTTTAACATGTATCCTACTTGGCTGTATTTTTAGTTTCTTGGATGTGTAGGTTCATGTTTTCTTTTTTACATATATAAAATTCGGGAAGCTTTCTGACTATTTATTTTTAAAAAATATATTATTATTGGTTTCAGAGAAGAAGGGAGAGGGAGACAGAATCATTGATAGTCTGCCTCCTGCACACTCCACATTGGGGATCAAGCCCATAACCCAGGCATATACCCTGGCTGGGAATCAAACTGTGACCTCCTGATTCATAGGTCAATGCTCAACCATTGAGCCACATCACTGGGCCTGACATTATTTTCTCAAATATACTCTTCGTTCCATTCTTTCTCTTTTCCCTCTGAGTCTTCCATTGTGCCTATGCTTGGTTGTGTCCAACAGGTCTCTGAAGTTCTGGTGTGTTTGTTTTTTTCTTTCTGCTTCTCAGGTTAAGAAAAACCTCAACTGACCTATTTTTAAGTTCATTGATTCTCTCTCTTTTTTTTATTTTTTTTTATTTTTTTAAAATTAATTATTTATTATTCAGATTATTACATTTGTTTCCCTTTTTTCCCCTCCATAGTTCCCCACTACCCAGTTCCCACTCTTCCCTCTACCCTTACCTCCCTCCCGTTGACCTCATCCATAAGTGTATGATGATTTCTGTCCAGTCTCTCCCTGTACACCCCTCACCCATTTCCCCCTGGGAATTATCAGTCCACTCCCTTTCTGTGATCCTGATTCTATTATATTCACCAGTTCATTCTGTTGATCAAATTTTTAATTCACATAATTTTTAGATTCACTTCTTGATAGTACATATTTATTGTTCATAATTGTTTATCTTTTACCTTTTTCTTCTTCCTCTTCTAAAAGAGTACCTTTCAGCATTTCATATACTATTGGTTTGGAGTTGAAGAACTCCTTTAGCTTTTTCTTATCAGTGAAGCTCTCTATCTGCCCTTCAAGTCTGAATGATAGTTTTGCTGGATAGAGTATTCTTGGTTGTAGGTTCTTGCTATTCATCGCAGTGAATAATTCTTGCCACTCCCATCTGGCCTGCATCGTTTCTGTTGAGAAATCAGCTGACAGACATATGGGTGCTCCCTTGTAGGTAATGAACTGTTTTTCTCTTGCTGCTTTTAATATTCTCTCTTTGTCTTTTGCTCTTGGTATTTTAATTATGATGTGTCTTCGAGAAGTCCTCTTTGGATTCCTTTTATATTGGGTTCTGTGTACTTCCTGGACTTGTAAGTCTATTTCTTTTACCAGATGTGGGAAGTTTTCAGTTATTATTTCTTTAAATAGGTTTTTAGTATCTTGCTCTCTCTCTTCCTCTGGCACCCCCACAATTCTGATGTTGGTACGCTTGAAACTGTCCCAGAGGCTCCTTACATTATCTTCACATTTTTGGATTCTTTTCTCTTCTTGCTTGTCCAGTTGAGTGTTTTCTGGTTCTTTATATTTCAAATTTTTTACTTGATTCTTGCCTTTCTTTAGTCTGCTATTAGGTCTCTGTATAATATTTTTTATTTCAGTCAGTGTATGTTTAATTTCTAGTTGGTCCTTTTCCATCTCTAGTTGGATCTTTTTCATCTCTAGTTGGTTCTTTTTCATCTCCTCTTGGGTCTCACTAACTTTATCCAACTTTTCTAGGATATTCTTGAAAAACCTTATAAGCGTGGTTTTGAACTCTATATCCAGTTGTTTGTTTTCCTCCATTTCTTTTGTTTGTGATCCCTTCCCTTGTCTCGGCATTTTCACTATGCTGGGAGAACTTCTGTGTTGTATTCAGCCTTTTGATAGCAGACTTGCAAAACCGCAAAAGCCTCTCTGTTGAGCTTGGGATGGGTGGAGTCTCAGGGCTTAAGGGACCGCCTTGCCTTCCAGTCGGCCCGGCCCTACACGGCCCCGGAGTCTCACATGAATGGGTAATCACTGGAGCTGTCCCTGTGTGTGCCCACACACGCATGCTCTCTCTCGCAGTGTCTCTAGAATGCTGCTCTTCCGGCTCCCCTGCGCTCCAGAACTATATCAGTCTGGGTCCCCAGAGTTTTGCCATAAACTGGGGTTTAGTGAAGTTAGAAGTGACACAGTTGGGAGGGTCTCTCTCCTGCCCACTCGTGAAAGCCAGCAGCACAATCAGCACTCTGTCCTCTGCGTGCAGTGCAGTGCTTGTCACCAGACTTCTGATCTTTTGCGACTCCCCTAAATTTCCGTGCACTTCTCCCTTTTCACAGTCCAAACTCCCCCCATATGAGTTTCGGCTGGATCTGGGGTTTAGTGTCATAGGATAAGGAGTTCAATGCTATTGAGAGACTCTGTCTCCCTCCCACCAGAGAAAGCCAGCCAGGTACTGCAGCACCCGTTCTCTCCATGCACGCGTCTCCATACCTCAGCTTTTTGCAGCTCCTCTGGGTCTGTGAGCCCCTCTCTTTCTTTCTAGTTGTTGAATTTCCACTCAGCCAGCTTTCCCGTAGTTCTGGATGATGTCTGTTCTGTCTTTTAGTTGTAGTTTTGAAATTGTTGTGCGAGGCAGCAGTTTAGGTGTTTACCTATGCCACCATCTTGGATTCTCCAGTTCATTGATTCTTACTTCTGCCTGCTCAATTTGTTGTCAAATACCTGTAGTGAATTTTTCATATCAGTTATTCTACTTTTCAACTCCATAAATTCTATTTCATTTATTTTATAATTTCTATTTCTTTATTGTTAATCACTACTTGGTAAAATACCATTTTCATACTTTGCTTTAGATATGTTAACATGGGTTCCTTTATTTGAGCATATTTAAAACATCTCACTTAAAGTTTTGTGTAGTAATTGCAAAGCTTGGTCTTTCTCAGGGGTAGTTGTTCTTATTTCTTTGTATGTCACATAATTTTTTTTGAAAACTAGATATTTGTTTATAACACAATGTAGTAGCTGGAAATTAGATTCTCTCTTATGCCAAGGGTGCTTTATGTTTTGTTTTGTTTCTCTGTTTTTATTATTGTTGCTGTTCTTTGCTTCATGACTTCTGAAGTAATTCTCTGAAGTGTGTATTCTTTGTCATGTGTGACCCCTGAGAGTGCTGTCAATTTTCTATTTTTTTAGGCTGTGTAGTTGTTTGCTTATGGTATTTGTTTTTTTTAACTTTCATTAAAGCTACACAATAACATTTTATGCATCAAATTTGTATGTAATCAGTATTAAAAAGAAATGAGCTATTCAGCCATGAAAATACATGGAGTAGCCAATCTGAAAGTATTATATACTGTGTGATTTCAACTATATAAAATTCTGGAAAAGGCAAAAGTATGAAAACAGTGAAAATGTCAGTGATTTCTAGGAAAGGAGGGATGAACCACAGAATATTTTAGGACAGTGAAACTATTCTATATGATACTATAATGGTAAATACATGTCATTATATACTTGTCAAAATGCACAGAAAGTACATGCCATAAGGAAACCCTAATATAAACTATGGACTTTGAGTGATAGTAATTTGTCAATGTAGGCTTAACCATTAACACAAATGTATCAGTCCGGTGTGGGATTTTGATAGTGGGGAAGTTGTGTGTGAGGATAAGGGTAGAGGATATGTGGAAACTATACTTTCTGTTCAATTTTTCTGTGAACCTAAAACTGTTCTAAAAATAAGGTCTATTTAAAAATCTGTATGTGGAGAAGAATCCAAGATGGTGGCATAGGTAAACACCTACACTGCTGCCTCGCACAACAATTTCAAAACTACAACTAAAAGACAGAACAGACATCATCCAGAATCACAGGAAAGCTGGCTGAGTGGAAATTCTACAACTAGAAAAAAAGAGAGGGCCTCACAGAGATCCAGACGA
This sequence comes from Lasiurus cinereus, assembly GCA_011751065.1. Classification (NCBI taxonomy): domain Eukaryota; kingdom Metazoa; phylum Chordata; class Mammalia; order Chiroptera; family Vespertilionidae; genus Lasiurus; species Lasiurus cinereus. The sequence continues at coordinate 31,023,720 of JAAGEH010000015.1, read as the reverse complement.
GCTGCAAAAAGCTGAGGTACAGAAACGCGCACGTGGAGAAAGTGGCTGCTGGAGAACCTGGCTTGCTTTCTCTGGCGGGAGGGAGACGAAGACTCCCAACAGCATTGAACCCCTTATCCTATGACACTAAACCCCAGATTCAGCCGAAACTCATATGGGGGGAGTTTGGACTGTGAAAAGGGAGAAGTGCATGGAAATTTAGGGGAGTCACAAAAGATCAGAAGTCTCGTGGCGTACATAGCACTGCACACAGAGGACCGACTGCTGATTGTGCTGCTGGCTTTCACGAGTGGGCGGGAGACAGACCCTCCCAACTGTGCCACTTCTAACTCCACTGAACCCTAGTTTCCGGTGAAACGCTGGGGACCCAGATTCATATGGTCCCAGAGTGCAGGGGAGCCAGAGGGGCAGCAGTTTAGAGGCACCGCGAGAGAGAGAGAGCACACACGCACACAGGGACAACTCCAGCAATTACCCAGTCACATGAGACTCAGGGGCTGTGGAAGGCAAAGCGGGGCCGGCTGGAAGGCAAAGCAGTCCTTTAAGCCCTGAGACTCCACTCATCCCAAGCTCAACAGAGCGGCTTTTGCAGTTTTGCAACTCTTGTATCATAAGGTTGAATCTAACACAGAAGTTCTCCCGGCATAGTGAAAATGCAGAGACAAAGGAAGAGATCACAAAAGAAATGGAGGAAAACAAACAACTGGATATAGAGTTCAAAACCACGCTTATAAGGTTTTTCAAGAATATCCTAGAAAAGCTGGATAAAGTTAGCAAGACCCAAGAGGAGATGAAAAAGAACCAACTAGAGATGGAAAAGGTCCAACTAGAGATGGAAAAGGACCAACTAGAAATTAAACATACACTGACTGAAATAAAAAATATTATACAGAGACCTAATAGCAGACTAGAGGAAGGCAAAAATCAAGTCAAAAATTTGAAATATAAAGAATCAGAAAACACTCAACTGGAAAAGCAAAAGGAGAAAAGAATCCAAAAATGTGAAGATAATGTAAGGAGCCTCTGGGACAGCTTCAAGCGTACCAACATCAGAATTGTGGGGGTGCCAGAAGGAGAGAGAAAGAGCAAGATACTGAAAACCTATTTTAAAAAAATAATGACTGCCACATCTGGTAAAAGAAATAGACTTACAAGTCCAGGAAGCACAAAGAACCCCATTTAAAAAGAATCCAAAGAGGACTACACCAAGACACATCATCATTAAAATACTAAGAGCAAAAGACAAAGAGAGAATATTAAAAGCAGCAAGAGAAAAACAGTTCATTACCTACAAGGGAGCACCTATACGTCTGTCAGCTGATTTCTCAACAGAAACGATGCAGGCCAGATGGGAGTGGCAAGAAATATTCAACGTGATGAATAGCAAGAACCTACAACCAAGAATAATCTATCCAGCAAAGCTATCATTCAGAATTGAAAGGCAGATAAAGAGCTTCACAGATAAGAAAAAGCTAAAGGAGTTCTTCAACTCCAAAACAGTATTATATGAAATGCTGAAAGATACTCTTTTAGAAAAGGAAGAAGAAAAAGGTAAAAGATAAAAAATTATGAACAACAGCCAAGACCGGTTTGGCTCAGTGGATAGAGTGTCTGCTTGCGGACTGAAAGGTCCCAGGTTCGATTCCGGTCGGGGGCATGTACCTTGCTTGCGGGAACATCTCCAGTAGGCGGCGTGCAAGAGGTGGCTGATCGATGTCTCTCTCTCATCGATGTTTCTGACTTTCTATCTCTCTCCCTTCCTCTCTGTAAAAAAATCAATAAAATATATTTAAAAAAATTTTGAACAACAAATACATATCTATCAACAAGTGAATCTAAAAATTAAGTGAATTAAAAATTTGATCAACAGAATAAACTAGTGAATATAATAGAATCAGGAGCACAGAAAAGGAGTGGACTGATAATTCTCAGGGGGGAAGGGGTGAGGGGTGTACAGGGAGAGACTGGACAAAAATCATACACCTATGGATGAGGTCAACGGAAGGGAGGTAAAGGTAGAGGGAAGGGTGAGAGCTGGGTGGAGGGGAGCTATGGAGGGGAAAAAAGAAACAAATGTAATAATTTGAATAATAAAGATTTAATTAAAAAATAAAAATCTGCATGTGTATTTCACAATTTTTAAGAGAAAATGTCTAGAGAGGTGTGATTATAGTTATAGCGCTCTAAGTTTCTCATTTTTTAGGAGATACATCAATATATTAACTTTATACTTAATAAGTATACTAGGCTGTCAATATCCAGATTCTTACTTTTCCCATTACACCATCCTTCCTCTGTAGGACCAGGTTTAACTACCCAAGTTCTCCTAAGTTCAGTCTTGATAAGTAAACAGCCACATTCAGCACCTGGGCTAATTTTGGCAGTTGTCTTAGCTTCTTTCTCGTCCCTGCTTGTAAGGGTCTTCTTGCTGTCATGTTTGAAAGTTCCTTCCAAATATCATTCTTTCCAAAGAGTTGGTTCCTCTCCTTGATCTCCAAGTTACAATAGCTGAGAGATAATGACCTCCTCCCTCATGCCCTCCCCTGAGGTTAATTACCCTTTACCCCTTGCTTCGGAGAGGAACAGTGACAGAAACCTTGGCATACTACTTGGAAAGGTCCCTGACTTGTGATCAAGAGGATTAGACTAAGAAAGAGGCCGAGCTAATGATTAAAGAGAGTCAGGGATCATGTTTCCTTGCTTCTATTCCTGGTAGTACTGTACTAGTACAGGAATGGTTCAAATTAACACCTGACTTTCTATCTGTGAAACTAGAGATACCAATTTATTTAGGATCACAAAATACTTGAGGAAAATGTTTTTGTTGATACCATAGGAATGACTTACCAGAGAAGTCTGGGAATTTTTATAAATAAAATAACCATGAATTGGCTTGTAAACATCATGCCATTCCACAGCATCATTCTTTTTTTTAGCTAGGGTTTTTGTTTGTTTGTTTGTTGTGTTTGTTTGTTTTTTTTAGAACAGATTGTGTCACCCAACAGATGCAGGCTTTGCTAGGAAGTAAAGGAGTGAAAGTGTGTTACAAGACATGTTTTTCTATGTTGTCATGTGTGACCACTGAGAGTGTTGTCAATCTTCTATTGCCTTCAAGGTTCTTAAAATCCTACTACAGAGAAAAAAAAATCATGTAGGAGGAGGAAGGATGATAGCAAACCACTGAAATATCTCACTGGTTTGGAGTGCATGACCATTGCTTTATAAGTCAGAGGTGAGGCTGACCTTGGAAGAAAGAGATGAAGTTTTATGTAGCTAATTAACTAAAAATTTAGGGCACTCCATCGGTTCCTTAAGAGTAAAGGCCAAAAGATCTGCTTTCAGACTCCTTCAGAAGCTGTTTTCTCTTAAAAAATGACTCTGTTAATATCAGCTGGAATCTGTTTTTTCAAGTCCTCAGCATATTTTACTGGTAGAAGCCTTATTTTTCTGACTCTATCACAATGCTGCTGCCTCTCTTGGAAAGTAATAGGACTCCACTCCTTGGACAGTGTTCTACATCCTAGCTGGTCTACAAGTTTAGACTGACCTTTTGCCTAGTTAGGGTTCAGAAGTAAAGTTTGACTCCATCAAGGAAAAGTGGTAAGCGATATGATCCTTTGTGGACAGTGTCTCTCAGTCAAGCAGTGTAGATCAAATAAGGGAAATGGGGATAATATTCTCCTCCATATGTTATGCTTTCCTGACCACCAATAATTTTGATTTATTTGTTTAATGTCTATTTTCCTAACTAAATGGCAGATTCTTGGAGGGTGGTGACTATAACGTTTTCGTTCTCTGCTGTATCCTCAATACTTAGCACAGTATCTGACACATGGTAATTGTCCTACAAATATTTGTTAACTGATTGAAGAATTAATTAAATGGGACTTAATTTTTTACAGATTAAAAAAACAGGACTCAAAAAGGTTAGATAATTTGCTCATGGTCACTATTGTCAGATAATTTCCTGTGTATCTCTCCTGTTTCTGCCCATCTTCTAACCAGAGACACTGACTAACATTGTTCTGGACTATTTTTTCAAGGATATTTATATAGTGACCAGCTTTGGGAGATACAGTAGCTCCCTGTGAAACCAGGAAAGACATACTTACTGCCTGTCTTAAAGATTCATTCAGCTCAATTCAGATTCATTACGCTCAATGTTATTTTCCTGTAACACAACCCATAGCATGTTCACATGTCACCTGGTCCTTTTCTAGTAGCTCTTATGAGATGTGGGGGAAATGGGAAGTGATACAAGAAAATGATATACTCTGGCTATTGCTATTGCTATTGCTATTGCTATTGCTATTGCTATTGCTGCGAGAAATAAGTTGGCTTATCTCTGATCCAGGAGTCTCATGTCTTATGCCAGCATCCATGAAAATGTGGCAGGCTAACTTGTTAGCTTACAAGTACACATATATAGTGGAATATCACTCATCCATAAAAGGAATGAAATCTTGCCATTTGCAACAACATGGATGGACGATATTTAATTTTATAAATTAAAAAAGTTTCAGTTACAGTTGATATACATTATTATATTAGTTTCAGGTGTACAACATAGAGATTAGACATTTATATAACGTAACTTAGGAAATAATTGTCTTGATAAATGTTGTACCCATCCAATACCATACATAGTTATTACAATATTATTGGCTATATTCCCTAGGCTACACTTTACATTCCCATTATTGTTTTTATAATTGTCAGTTTGTACTTCTTAATCCCCTTCACCTTTTTTGCCCATTCCCTGACCCTATCCCATTTGGCAACCATCAGTTTGTTCTCTGTATCTGAGTTTGTTTCCATTTTTAAAAATACTTATTTTTTAATTGATTTCAGGGAGGAATGGAGAGGGAGAGAGAGACTGAAACATCAATGATAAGAGAGAATCATCAATCAGCTGCCTCCTGCATACCCCCAACTGGGGAGGGGGTCCACAACCTGGGCATGTGCCCTGACTGGGAATCGATTTGTGACCTCCTGCTTCATAGGCCATGATCAACCACTGAGTCACACTGGTCAGGCTTTATTTTGTTTTGTATAATGCTCCTGCTTCCCTCTGTAAATCTGCTCTATTCTCTTGATACTGACTTGAAATTCCCTCCACAGTCTATAGGAAGAGTTTCACAGGGTGCTGGTTGGATTGCCTTAGCTTGTTACTATAAATTCTATCAAGCAGAGTTGTGCCTTGCTACCTTATCTGTCACCAAATTGTTGGGCCCATTCCTGGTATAATCAAGGTCACCTCTAGGCCACAACTAGCTGCATTTGCTTTGCTGAGCAGTATGCAGTAAGTATAGTATTTGATATGGCAGTCACCATGACTAATATCGTCTAGTACAGAGGACTCCCCTCTGAAGGTTTATGTCAGCCTTGGTGACAATTCACCTATGAGAGATTTAACTGAACAGGATAAAAGACAGGCTAGTTCTCTGTATGTATGGAATAGATAACTTTCTATGTCAGTGTTTCCCAAGTCATGATCCTTGAGCCCTTTCATCAGATTTATCTTAGTGATTTTAAAAAATATATTTTTATTAATTTCAGAGAGGAAGGGAGAGGGAGAGTTAGAAACATCAATGATGAGAGATAATGACTGATTGGCTGCGCTCTCCATGCCCCCAACTGGGAATCGATCTCACAACCAGGGCATGTGCCCTTAGCCAGAATCACACCCCAGACCCTTCAGTCCACAGGCTGACACTCTATCCACTGAGCCAAACCAGCTAGGGCTTAGTGCTTTTAAAACATTCAAATTTCTGGGCTTTAATTCAGACGTATAGAATCAGAATTTTGGAGTTGAGATCAGGGAATGTGTATAGTTAACAAGTTCCTAACGTACTCTGTGCACAGGAGAGTCGAGAACATCTGCTCTATAGTCTTCACGTTTCACTTGACTTGTTGCTTCTTTCTGGAAAGTTCTTTCCCTATTATCTCTGCTTGGCAAAATCCTGCCCCATCCTTGAAGGCTATGCTCAGATGTAGCTGCCTTCATGAAGCTTTCCATGATTTCATGTTTCCTTAATTCCAACTATCTCCAGTTGCTATGTTATAGGGGATATTAAGTGTATAAGAACTGGGGTGCAGGGGAGTTTTGAGGATATGAGGAAGCACACCTGGAATAGAGCTGCAGGAAAGGATTTGTGTTTAACACCAAAATTTTTATTTAGAAAAATTTGAAAATAAGCTATGATGAATACCAGCATACCCTTTACCTTTACCTAGAAATTATTAACATTTTAGATTTGCACACATGTTCTTTCTCCATACAAATATACACCCATATGTAATACAAATATATATGTATTTGGTGGCAACATTTTTGAAATTAAATTGCAGTATCAGATCACTTTGCACCTAAATATTTCAGTATGTGTCTCCTAAGAACAAGAGCACTCATTATCTTGCATAATCTAATAGCATTATTATATTCAAGAAATATAACATTGATAGAATAATATCATCCATATCAATTCTATATAAAAATTTTTTTCAAATTATCTCTAAAACACTCCAGCTGTTTGTGTTGATACAGGATTAAATCAAGAATTGTGGATAATAATCTTTTCTCTTTAGTCTCTTTTAATCTAGATTCTATAACAGTATTTTTATTTTTTTTTAATTTATTTATTTATTTATTTATTTATTTATTTATTTATTTTCCCTATTGCCCTCCCCACCCCCTATAACAGTAGTTTTAGCTTCTTTCTTAATGATACCGATATTTTTTGAAGAGTCCAGTTCAGTTGTTTTGTTTACACTCTGGATTTTTCTGATTGTTTCCTCATAATTAGATTCATATTAAACATATTTGGCAATAATACTATAAAATAATGTTGTTTACTTCTCATTGCATCACACCAGGAGGTCCATAGGCCATTGCCCTGTTATTGGTTATGCTAAATTTGATAACTTATATAAGGTGGTGTCTTCTAGAACTTTTCATTGTAAAAGTACATTTTCTTCTTTGAATTTAATATGTAATTTGTAAAATAATAATGAATACACATATTTAAAAAGCTGTCAAGTTGATTATTGAGTGCATTGGAGTCTGAATCACATCACAGGGCTCCTCAAAGGCCTTATCTACCTTTAAGATACTGACTCACTCCAAGCTTAGCATGTCTGCTTTCACCATTCACCTCTCACTCCACCTCCAAATACCTCCTCCCTCTTTCCTGGCCCCGAATTCTTAGCTTGAGAGACATTAGTAGGACAAATGGAGTTGTTGCCTTCAACCTGAGGAGGTTTGCTTGCTCCCGTTACCACTCAAGTCATTAGCCTTGCGATGAAGAGCCCTTGAAAAAGAACAAGGTATTTTTGATTGTTTGATTTGTTTGTATTGTTATCAGTAATCATTGCTTTTATTTTTGAATGAACTAAGCCAAGCACTTTATATAAATTACATTATTTGATACTTATTCTAATTCAGTGATTTTACAGATGGGAAAATTGAGGCTCAGAGAAGTAATGTAACATCCCTAAGGTTACACAGCTATTAAGAACTGAAACTGGATTCAAATCCATGTGCAATTATAGAGCCCATGCCTTTTTGTTGTTGTTGTTTTCATATTTTACTAGAGGCCCAGTGCATGAAATTTGTGCATGGGGGATGTGTCCCTCAGCCCAGTCTGCACCCTCTCCAATCTGGGACCCCAGTAAAATTGGGCCTAAACAGGCAGTTGGATATCCCTCTCACAATCTAGGACTGCTGGCTCCCAACTGCTCAGATGCCTGTCTTCCTGATTGCCCCTAATCACTTCTGGCTGCCAGCCTGATCACCCCCTAACTGCTCCCCTGCCAGCCTGATTGCCCCTAACTTCCCTCCCCTTCAGGCCTGGGTCTCCCCCAACTGCCCTTCCCTGCAGGCCCAGTCACTCCCAACTTCCCTCCTCTGCTGTTCTGATCACCCACAACTGCCCTCCCTTGCAGATCTGGTCCGTCCCAACTGTCCTCCCTGGCTGGCCATCTTGTGTCCACATGGGGGCACCTATCTTTTGTGTTTGGAATGATGGTCATTTTGCATATTACTTTTATTAGATATAATAGAGACCTGGTGCACGAGTGGGGGCCAGCTAGTTTGCCCTGAAGGGTGTCCCAGATCAGGGTGGGAGTTCCCTTAGGGCATGGGGTGGCCTGGGCAAGGGGCCTGTGGTGGTTTGCAGGCCAGCCATGCCGCCCAGCAACTCAAGCTGAGGCCCTGGTATCTGGGATTTATTTATCTTCTATAATTGAAATTTTGTAGCCTTGAGTGGAGGTCAAGGTGGGCAGAAAGCTTGGCTTCCTCCATCACCGGGGAAACCCAAGCCTTCTTCTCTCTCATGCTCTGTGGCTGCTGCCACTTTTGTTGGGATTTATTTATCTTCTATAATTGAAACTTTATAGCCTTGAGTGGAATCCAGGGCCAGCCAGGGTGTGCAGGAAGCTTGGCTTCCTCCACTGCCTGGAAACCCAAGCCTCCTGCTCTCTCTGTGGCTGCAGCCATCTTGGTTGCATACTCACTCCTGATTGACTATTGGGCATGGCTTCTGGGTATAGCAGAGGTATGGTCAATTTGCATATTGCCCTTTTATTCGATAATGTTGATTTTTTACAGAGAGGAAGGAAGAGGGATAGAGAGTTAGAAACATTGATGAGAGAGAAACATTGATCAGCTGCCTCCTGCACACTCTCCACTGGGGATGTGACCACAACCAAGGTTCATGCCCTTGACCAGAATCAAACCTAGGACCCTTCAGTCTGCAGGCCAATGCTCTATCCACTGAACCAAACCAGTTAGGGCAGAGCCCATGCTTTTAAGCACTATACTATATACCCACCTGATTTCAGAGTTCTCTGACAATTTTCTTTTGAAAAGTTTTAGGCCCACAGCATTCCTGAGAATGAAGAAGCAGGGACACTGGACTTACTCTCTTTCAAAGTGATGAGATAGTGCAACTGAGAAATCAGTTGGCATTTCTGTGGTCTTACAGCAAATGAGTAACTGAGCAGGACTGTTGATGGGGAGACCTTAAGCTCTTGCTTATGAATTTGATTTTGATTTAAGAGGCAGCTAAGAGCCCGTGTGATTTCTGGCTGGTGCTTACTGAATCCAGAGTGGGTTCAGGTTGGATTAATATCACTGTCCTTTGTGGGGGAAATGCTGCTGCTTGATAATAGACAGGATTGCAGGATTTGGTGGAAAAGACTGGTGTTGACTAACAGCCCCTTCTGTGCTTGGCACACTTGATTGGTGTCTTTTAGTTTACAGTCTCTGTCCAGCCTGCCACAGGGAAAAATACTACCTCTTAGATTCTAGTTAGCTCAGAAAAAAACCCTCTTGTTCTCACCCTACATCCCCCATTCCCAAAAAACTGAAAGAAAAAAAAAACACCTTGTAAAGGTGCTCCAAATTTGTGTAGCCTACAGTTTTCTCTACTCTACCAATTCTCCCATGAGAATGCCAAACACTGCAGTGAAACAAAATAAAACAAAACAAATCACAAAAATCAAGACTCTCTCCTGCTAGTAAGAGTCACTTGTAATTTTGGAGGATGGGGTTATTGCACAATTTATCTTTAGTATCAGGTTGTACATTTCTTAATGACAGAAGTATCATGGAAATATTTCTGCACCTGTTGTGAATTTTCATGTATGGCTTGAGATAGACACAGACAAATACATATAGACTATCATACCAATTTTAACATATGTGCTGTCGGAACAAGCATATGTACAAATCAAGTATCATCCAAGTTTAGCATATGTCCTGATACATGAAACAGCGTTGTATATACTGTAGACAGAGGATTTCAAAGTTGGAAGATTCTAAGAGGTCATCTAGCAAAGCCTTCCATCTTACTTGTCACCCTCTCCCTATCCCCACCCCTGCGCAGCCATGCATGCTTAGAAAATCTCTATACTGACATATACCAAATTTTGGGCAGCTCCAGTGACAAGTTGTTGTTGTTTTAATATATTTTATTGATTTTTACAGAGAGAAAGGGAAAAGGATAGAGAGTTAGAAACATCGATGAGAGAGAAACATCAGTCAGCTGCCTCCTGCACAGCCCCTACTTGGGATGTGCACACAACCAAGGTTTATGCCCTTGACCGAATTGAACATGGGACCCTTCAGTTCACAGGCCAAAGCTCTATCCACTGAACCAAACCGGTTAGGGCTCCAGTGACAAGTTTTAACCAAGTTTCAGAAGCAGTTGGTTTCTGTTACCAGCTTTTCTTTTCTTTTTTTAACAAAAGTCTTTTATAGAATAAGGTGAAACCCATTCTCCAAGTACCTTCTAGCCTCTAGGGGATACTTCCTTTCTCTGGAGTCACACAGAACAAGGGATCTCCTTTTCCACCCAGGCCCTACCCCTCACTCTAGAGAGGATGAAACTTCTAGCATCACAGTTCCCAGTCAGTACCTTCTCTGCAATAACTCATCTCCCCTTTCAACTGTTCCCTTTCAATGGAAGGTGTCTCCAAGGTTCATTCTCTCAGTGGGTTCTTCCCCACGTATATTGCTCTGCTCCTCCCTGCCTACCAAGCAAGCACAAGGCTTCTTAGTGGCTGGGTCTCTGTGGGCCCATTGCAGTGCTATCACTCTGCTTGCTAAAAGTCATTTGAAGCAGCAGGTAAGAAAGCGGTTAGAGAGATACATTGGGTTTCTGAGAGGCACCAGTCTAACTAAGACAAAAATAGGCTCTAACTTAATAATAATCTGCTTATCACACACAGTAAGAGACACCCTGACTTATTCAAAGACACCTTGGGTAGTGTAGAGGATGAATAAGCATGATTCATTGCCACTCTGACACCTAGGGCACGAAGAATAATAAAACCCAAAGAATTGTAGCCGCGTGAGTAGTAAATTAAGAGGTCCAGGGCTCAGCTAGACTCTAGACATCAATGTTACCATGGCAATAAAGTGCTGTAGTGTTCAGCAGCTATTACAGAGCAGGCATCTAATAGCCTAGTCTATATCACAGACAAAGCTCAAGGGGCTGGCAAAGAAGACCAATTAGCATATGCTTTCATTAGGGGCTGCTACACACTTCTCTTAATTCCAGTTAGTTGTTTGTTTGAACCAACATATCTTGCCTTCGTTATACTCATTAGTGCCTTTAAACCACTGGAAATAGATTTGAATCTCCACAAGGGCCTCATAATTTCCCAAGCCTTCATTTTTTTCCTCTAGGGGTCTAGGCGTTTACAGTCACAAACCCATGGCCCCCAGTCCCTTGAAATGAAAACATCTCTCACTGTACAACTATACTTGACAGATGGAAACACTGTTCAGGAATGTGATGTGTTAAGGGTTCTTCCCAGAGCCCAGTGAAATAGGGATCTGGGGCCATTATCTGGACCATTCAGGTCAGGAAAACCCTCTGGCCTTAGCCAGTGAGCCTACTGACCCTGCTTGCTGGCCACTACTTAGAGGCTAGCTATACAGGAGGGGGAACTTTGGGCACTGGGACCATATTGACATCATCAAAGTCAGGCAGTAGCTGTTTCAGCTTGAAGGAATGCCCTTTAAGGTCCACCTCAAACCCCACCTATTCCAGGAAGCCTTCCCTGATCTTTGCAGTCCAAAATGAGTTCCCCCTCCTTCGTACACTTCTAAGATGACACCCTATGCTGGGCAGCATTCACAGGCAGCCTCAGGCCCTAGGCCAACCTGGAATTTCCTCATCCATGACTTCAGAATCCACTAAGCCATGAATGCTGGAAGGGATTGGGGTTCTAGACAGCACTCAACAATTCCTGGATGACTCCAATGGCAAACAACTTTTAAGCTCCACTGCATATGATCTCCCAGATACTCCATGAAGATTTAGCCAATCCTTAGATAAAGAAAGTACAAAACTGTTCTTTGGTGGCTCTGGGACACATTCCCCCCTCCCACCTCCCACAATTGTGGAAACAATCCACCAGAACAGATGCCATCTCATGGTAGAGCCAAAGATTCTCTGAAGGGTGCTACCATCTCTTCCTTCCTTTGGAAACAGGAGGACCCAGTCCATAAGATTATTTCTGTTCCATGTCAGCAACCATGTAGTTTTCTTGGGGGTTTTGTTAATCCTCATTTGATTTTTAGAGTGAAAGAGAGAAAGACAGAGAGAAACACTGATGTGAGAGAAATACATCGATTGGTTGCCTTCTGCAAGCACCCCGAATCAGGCCAGGGAACCTGCAACCAAGGTATGTGCCCTTGACCAGAATCAAACTCAGGACCCTTCAGTCCACAGGCTGATGCTCTATCCATTGAACAAAACTGGCTAGGGCAGCAACCATGTACTACCCTAGTGCAAACAGGAAAAGGGGCTTATAGATACAGCTGCTAACACTTGTGCCCAAGAACTGGGCATATAGTTTTAGAGACTTGAATCATTTGCCTTTGAACCTACTGTCACATTCAAAGCTTCTCCTTTCTCCCTACTCTCTTGCCTGTGTAGCATTATGTTCCCATTGGTCACTCTGTCTCCAATCTGCTGCACTGTCAATCAGATTGCTTTTTCCCCAAAATTGGTGGGATTGATTTCTCCCTTAGCTAGAATTTTTTTTTTTTATTGTGGCTTCATAGAGGTTTCTGTCCTTGAGATTCTTGGGGACTTTTATTTTATTTTACCCCACTCAACTGTCATTCCAGAAGGCAGCCTAGGCTATAGTCAAAATACATTGCAAATATATTAAGTATATAGAAAGCCTCAAATTACCCAGACTGCTAGGGAAAAAGAAATTTTGGAGAATGAAATATTTTGTTACCTGAGGTCACATTGTTTCAAGTCCCCTTTTGTCTTCTCACCCTTGTGTTTTTTCCAGATTTATTTAGATATAATCCTATACAATAAAGAGGTAATATGCAAATTGACCATCATGCCCTCACAAGATGGCTGCCCACAACCAGGCCAGCAGGGAGGTTAGTGAGAGACAACCAAACGACTGAATAAGCAGGCTGCATGGGACGACTAGGCCTGGAGGGGTGGGGCATGAAGGGTAACTGGGCTGGCAGAAGGGGCAGTTGGGGGCTACCAGGCCATCAGAGGAGGGAAGTTGGGAGTGACCAGACCAGTAGGGGGCAATAAGAGGCAACCAGGTCAGTGTAGGGTCAGTTAGGAGCAACCAGGCCAGCAAGAGGAGACAGTTGGGGGTGACCTGGCCAGTAGTGGGGAACAGTTAGGGGTGACCAGGCAGACAGCAGGTAAGTGATTAGGAGCCAGCAGCCCAGGATTATGAGAGGGATGTCTGACTGACATTTAGGCCTTATCCCCAGGATTGGGCCTAAACCGGCAGTTGGACATCCCCCGAGGGGTCCTGGTTTGGAGAGGGTGCAGGCTGGGCTGAGGGGACCCCCCATGCACAAATTTCATACACTGGGCCTCTAGTGGACATATAACATTGTGTAAGTTTAAGATGTACAATGTGATTTGATACACTTATTTTTATTTTTATTATTTTCAATACTCACCAAAGGATATGTTTTTATTGATTTTAGAGAGAGAAGAAGAGAGAGGGGAAGAGAGAAAGAGAGAGAGAGAGAGAGAGAGAGAGAGAGAGAGAGAGAGAAATATGGATGTGTGAGAGAAATATCAATCAGTTTCTTCCCATACCCACCTGATCAGGGATTGAACCCTCAACCTGGGTATGTGTACTGACAGGGAATTGAACCCAAGAACCTTTGGTGTATGGGATGATGCTCCAACCAACTGTGACACATGGCCAAGGCTTAAAGTTTGTACCCTTTGACCAACATATCTCCAGTTCTCATACCCCCAACCCCTGGTAATCACTATTGTACTCTCTGTTTCTATGAGTTCAGATTTTTAAAATTCCATATGTGAGATCATACAGTAGTTGTCTATCTCAGTATGACTTACTTCACTTAGCATAATGCCCTCAAGGTCCATCCATGTTGTCAACAGTGGCAAGATTTCCTTCTTTCTCTTGGCTGAATAATATGCCACATCTTTTTTATCCATTCATCTGTAGACAGACAGTGTTTTCATATCTCCAATATTGTAAATAGTACGGCCTCCCATTCTTGATTTTTGAAATCATACTAATGTGACTGTACTTTTTTTTTTTGCCTTTGTAAGATAAGACCAGTCATCTAGGCTTTAGTTTGTGTTTTATTTTTTATATTTTTTACTGATTTCAGAGAAGAAGAGAGGCAGGGAGGGAGGGAAGGAGGAAGAGAGAGAATCATTGATCAGCTGCCTTCTGCATGCTCCAGACGGGGGATAGAGCCAGGAACCTGGACAAACAGAGCTCCGCTCGGCGCCCCGCCGTCCTCCTCCCAGTGCTGGACTGAGTCCCCGCTGCTGGCGACACCTGCGGGGGAGAGGGATGGGGCTAGGGTGCTGGGGCTCTGGGGCGCTGAGTCCAGGCTGCAGATGCTGAGACCCTCGCGCTGAGGCTGGGGCTGAGACCCTTGCGCTGGGGCTGGGGCTGGGACCCTCGTGCTGGGGCTGGGGCTGGGGCCCTCATGCTGGGGCTGAGGCTGAGACCCTCGTGATGAGGCTGAGGCGCTGAGACCCTCGTGCTGAGGCTGAGGCTGGGACCCTCGTGCTGAGGCTGAGGCTGAGGCGCTGACTGAGAATTGAACTGTGACCTGCTGATTCATAGGTCAATACTCAACCACTGAGTCATGCCAGCCGGGCTTGTTTTTTTTGTTTGTTTGTTTGTTTTGTTTGTTTGTTTGTTTGTTTTTTGAGGCTTCCAAGGGTATCAGGGTTCTCACATTTAACATCAGGAAATGCACAAAAGTCTCAAGTGGAGAAAGTATAAGAGGTAAAACTTGGTATTTACTGAGACCAGGTTATCCCTTGGAATACATTTGCTTTTATTAAAATCCAAAAAGAGATTGAGGAATCCAAGATGGCAGCATAGCTAAACACCTACACTGCTGCCTCGCACAACAATTTCAAAACTACAACTAAAAGACAGAAAGGACATCATCCAGAACCACAGGAAAGCTGGCTGAGTGGAAATTCTACAACTAGAAGGAAAGAGAGGGGCTCATGGAGATGCAGAGGATCTGCAAAAAGCTGAGGTACTGAGATGCGCACGTGGAGAGAGCGGGTGCCGGAATACCTGGCTGGCTTTCTCTGGCAGGAGGGAGATGGAAACTCCCAACTGCATTGAACTCCTTATCCTATGGCACTGATCCCCAGGTCCAGCTGAAACTCATACAGGGGAATTTGGACTGTAAAAAGGGAGAAGTGCACGGAAATATAGGGGTGCCGAAAAAGGGCAGAAGTCTGGTGGTGCGCACAGAACTGCGCATCGAAGACCTACTGCTGATTGTGCCCCTGGCTTTCACCAGTGGACGGGAGACAGAGCCTCCCAACTGAGCCACTTCTAACTCCACTAAACCCCAGTTTCGGGGGAAACCCTGGGGACCCAGACTCATATGGTCCAGGAGCTCAGGGGAATCAGAAAGGCAGTGGTCTAGAGGCACTGCCCATATGCACAGGGACTACTCCAGTGATTATCCAGAGACACGTGAGACCCAGGGGCCATGGAGGGCGGGGCCAAGTGGAAGGCAAGGAGGTTCGTTAAGCCCTGAGACTCCACTCATCCCAAGCTCAACAGAGAGGCTTTTGCAGTTTTGCAACTCTTGTATCATAAGGCTGAATCCAACACAGTTCTCCTGGCATAGTGAAAATGCCAAAACAAAGGAAGAGATCACAAACAAAACAAAGGGAGGAAAACAAACGACTAGATATAGAGTTCAAAACCACGCTTATAAGGTTTTTTAAGAATATCCTAGAAAAGATGGATAAATTTAGCGAGACCCAAGCGGAGATGGAAAAGGACCAACTAGAAATTAAACATACACTGACTGAAATAAAAAAAATATTATACAGAGACCTAATAGCAGACTAGAGAAAGGCAAGAATCAAGTCTAAAATTTGAAATGTAAAGAATGAGAAAACACTCAACTGGAAAAGCAAGAAGAAAAAAGAATCCAAAAATGTGAAGATAATGTAAGGAGCCTCTGGGACAGCTTCAAGCGAACCAATATCAGAATTGTGGGGGTGCCAGAAGAAGAGAGAGAGTAAGATACTGAAAACCTATTTAAAGAAATAATGACTGAAAACTTCCCACATCTGGTAAAAGAAATAGATTTACAAGTCCAGGAAGCACACAGAACCCCATATAAAAGGAATCCAAAGAGGACTACACCAAGACTCATCATCATTAAAATACCAAGAGCAAAAGACAGAGATAATATTAAAAGCAGCAAGAGAAAAACAGTTCATTACTTACAAGGGAGCACCTATACGTCTGTCAGTTGATTTCTCAACAGAAACGATGCAGGCCAGATGGGAGTGGCAAGAAATATTCAACGTGATGAATAACAAGAACCTACAACCAAGAATACTCTATCCAGCAAAGCTATCATTCAGAATTGAAGGGCAAATAAAGAGCTTCACAGATAAGAAAAAGCTAAAGGAGTTCATCAACAACAAACCAGAATCATATGAAATGCTGAAAGGTATTCTTTAAGAAGAGGAAGAAGAAAAAAGTAAAAGATAAAAAATTATGAACAAATACATATCTATCAACAAGTGAATCTAAAAATTAAGTGAATTAAAAATTTGATCAACAGAATAAACTGGTGAATATAATAGAATCAGGAGCACAGAAAAGGAGTGGACTGGTAATTCTCGAGGAAAGGGGTGAGGGGGGTGCAAGGAGAAACTGGACAAAAATCATACACCTATGGATGAGGTCAATGGGAGGGAGGGAGGAGTGGAGAGAGGGATGGGAGCCGGGTGGAGGGGAGCTATGGAGGGAAAAAAAGAGAAACAAATGTAATAATCTGAATAATAAAGATTTAATTTTAAAAAAATCCAAAAAGAGGAATAAGTTTCTTTTATTTTTTTAGTGGCCTGTCTTCAAATAAAGATATGGGAGGAGATTCTGCTCAGGAAACATACCAATTAGTAACAATCTAGTAAATGAAATCTTTATTTTAAATAACTACTACCAAACTTATCTGCATCAGGATAGCCTAGAGTTGGAATTATGAATAGAGAAATCTATTCAAGGTATTGTGCTATTTTTCTTGGTTATGCATCTGCCCAGAATATCAGTATCTGCAATATTTTTAGTCATCTGGGTGTAATGGGGATAGAAGGGGGAGTAATTTATGAAGGAAGGATTTCAAACTCTACCAGGCCTCTTAGCCACCCAGACTCCAGTGGAGTGGATCAAACAGCCAAAAATACTATACACTGTTCTTGGCTGTTTCTATAATTTTTCTTTTGTTGGGTCCCACTTTGGCTTCAAGTGTTATGTATGTCTGGGAAACTGACACTGCAAAGTTCTGACTTGTTCCCTGTCCCGATGCTAAGGGATAAATATAGATCTCAACCACTACAGAAATTTGGCCAGGATTCCAAGGGATGTGTGTGTGTGAGGGGCAGCAACTGATGGGGCCATTCTGACATGTGGGCTAGAAAAAAGGCTTCTTTATGTCCAAGACCTTCTGGTGCAGGAAGGAATAAAACTAAAGCCTGGCTTCTAAAATCAGGACCCATAATCTACATTTTCAGGAGCTCCTGGGTTGATGTGGATAAATATTGTAAGTGGCTTGGTGTGTGTGTGGGATGGGGAGAGCAAAGGGAATCTTTCCTGACACCCTAGATCCTTTTGCATGAGATCAGCCTTATGAAAAAAGAAAGTTATTCTTGGCCATCTCCCTTCACCCCCAACTCCTACTCATGCCCCACCTCCTGCACACAGTGATATCCAACTCTCAATTGAGAAGAACACAATTTAAGATTTTCATTAGGCCCATAGTATCTCAGGCACTAGAGAAAGGCAGGGGGTGGGAAGAGACATAATTGGGGGGAGGTGAGTTGCTCATCCTTGTGACCCAGAATATCTCCCCCTCCCTGTAATGATGAGCTTGCTTTTCCATAGGGCTTTCCTTTGATTCAGGGAAGGGGCCAACCAATGAGAGAGGGGCATGTTAGATTATTTTGGGGAAGGACTTATGCCAGGAGGGTTCACTTTTACTAGGCAGCAAGTGGCCCCAGCAACCAGTGTCTCCTGCAGAAGCTCCAGAACTCTCACCCACTTGCCTGCCTCTGCTTCGCCTTTGACCACTGAACAGCTATGAGGAGGCAGCTCCGGTCCAGAAGGGCTCCGGTCTTTCCTCACAGTTATCGCTACAGACTTGTGAGTCCCATGGAAGAGAATATTTTGCTGCTTTATTTTAGTGGGGTGGGGTGAGGGTTGTGTAGGTCTTGGCTTGTGGCTTCTTCTTGGAATGGCAGGAACAGTGAAGTTTAAGGAAGCACATAATTTCAAGAGCCAGCAGTGACTCCCAGTATTTCATTTTACCCTAAATTTCTGGGTTGAAAGAGGAAGCCTCTCTTCCTATGGAAGAAATATAAGGGAAGGGGAAAATGCTAGATAATGAGAGGAAATTTTTCTTGAGAGCTTAGAATCAGAACAAACATTTTGGAGTCTGAGAGTAAAGGTTTCATTTTGATAGCAGGAAATTTAATGAAGAGAGAGGGGAAGGGGAGAGGAAATGAAAGGCACTGCCTACTCAGCTATCTCAGTCCCTTTTGGTGGTAACTTCTTGGAAACCCAGCTGCTCTTTTACTGAAGCAGAAATTCCAAACTATAGCTAAAATCATAGAATCCTAGATAGAAGCTGGTAGTAATCCTAAACATAACATTTCTCCGGAACTCCTCATTATGTAAAAGAGGTTGGTGGGGCTCAGAGCACAGGAGTGACTTGAAAATTAGTGGAAGAGCCATGGTGAAAATGCAAGTTTTCTCACTTCTAATCTTGTGCTCTTTCCATTATACTTGCAGTATGCAATTACCCAACCCTCTGACTCTCCACCACCTATTGCCATTCTGCCTCTCACCCTAACCTGACCAACACACACACACACACACACACACACACACACACACATTTGATGCCACCATTTATCACCAGAGTGCATTACACATTTTTTGAACCCAACATTTCTTTACATTTACTTTGCTATAATTCATTAATATATTCTACACACAGTACTTGTTTGAAGGGAGGTATATTCTGAAATCTTCCTCCAAAGAAGATTTCTACCTGAGCTCCAGGAGGAAATAAAGCTTAATCCATTTTTCTTTGGGAATGGCCACTTATATAATCAGGGAGTTAAGTAAAAACAACCAGCAGAGGAAAACATAAATTATTGTAATCTTATATGCATCTAAAAAGGGCTTCTCTTAACTTTCCAGATACACTTTGTAGAATCTTTCTTTTGACATCCCAAAATTCCTTCTAGCTCTTACAGCAGTCACAATCTGTAGGACATACATAGCTGTTCCTTATTTGACTTCTTTTCTGTGTAATGTTGCTAAAGTGTTGTATGTAATTTCAATGACTTGTCAATTGGTTTGTATTTTCTTCTTATTTATTTTAATTTTTCAATTATAATTTACATGAAATATTATTCTGTATTAGTTTCATATGTACAACATAGTGATTAGATAGTTATGTACTTTACAGAGTGGTTCCTTGATATTTCCAGTATCTATCTGGCCCTATACAGTTATTACAATAAATATTGACTATATTCCCTTTGTTATAATTTACATCTCTGTAACTATTCTGTAACTACCAATTCATACTTTTTAATCTCAATTCCTTCATCTTTTGTTCCCAGTCCCTCAACACCCTGTCCCACTGTCAAGCATCAGTCTGTTCTCTGTATCTATGAGTCTGTTTCTGTTTTGTTCCAATTTGGATTTTCAATGCATCAGAGGATCTTGCTCTTTATAAAGAACAAAAGCAAATTTAAAAATTTAAAATTTTTAAAAATTATTTGATGCAGTGAATAATTGTGTGCTATTTTCTCTTTGAAAATTAACCAATCACTTTTTAAATTTATTTTTATAATTGACAATATTACAGATGCCCTCCATTTTTCCCCTTTGCCCCACTCCATCCAGCCCCTGACCTACCCCAAGCCTTCCCTACACTATTGTCCGTGTCCATGGGCTATTGTTCAAATGTTTACAGGGTATTACTCAATGCAGGACACAAATTTATCCTTTGGGTCATACTGCTTGTTTATATATTTGTTTATATGTTTATATATTTAGAGTTCTCAAAATGGAGCCACCCTCTGTCCTTCAGACTCTTTCCTTTTAGGGCAACATGATGGCCCCAGCACACACCCACTATTATATCCCAGCACATTCACACTATCACATGAGGGCAGTGCCACTTTAGGAAACTGACAAAAGCAGACCCTCTCAGTACCAAAGGATTCTCTACTGGATATAGTTAAGTAGTTAGCTGCATAAAAGCACCTCTCATCCACTTAGTGAGGTTCCCCTATATCTGGAAGCAGGGGAGCAGGAAAAGATATTGAGGTTCTTGATATTGAGGCATGTGAGAACTGTGGGGAAATCAGCTCTGAGAAGGTTAATTCTTCCCTCAGGGGTAAAGCTTTAATGACAAGATATCTTTAATAAGATAATAAGGAGAGCTCATATCTACAAATAAGATCAGGCTAAGGTCAAGGTCAGCTGCCTCCTCTGTGGAGCAGAGGTGGAGGGCAGGCATATAGGCACAAGGAGAGAAAAGGAAGCTGTTCAGAAAATATAAAGGGAATATAAATTCCCCCATAATGGAATGTTACATTTCAAATTCTCTGACATTTTCAGTAGATTCTCTGGGGGCCATGATGACTACCCACTGCAGTCTACATGACTGTTGAGGTCAGAATACATTTTGGGAGGTCAGATGTGTACATATGTTCACATCCAAGTGAGATACAAGAACATTTCTTAATCCATTCAACATTGAATAATGGAGTTTATTTTCCTAAGTCTTATATTTTAAGTCCATGTCAGAGTCAGAAATCCTCAATTTTAAGTACCTACCATATTTTGGGAACATATAATCTAACATATTATTGTTCTCCATAAATCTGCTAAAACACCTTTAAGCACTTGTGCTCAATGTGACAGAGAAACATTATTGTCTAGGGCAGTGGTTCTCAACCTTTCTAATGCCGCGACCCTTTAATACAGTTCCTCATGTGGTGGTGACCCCCAACCATAGGTCGTGACCCAGAGATTGAGAACCGCTGCTGTAGAGCCTAAGACCATCAGAAAACACAGATATTTACATTACGATTCATAACAGTAGCAAAATTACAGTTATGAAGTAGCAATGAAAATAATTTTATGGTTGGGGGTCACCACTGGTATAGGGTATCAGGAGATAAAGTTCTGGGACTGACAGTTCTATCATGAACTTGCTGTGTGGCTCTGTTTAGAGCCTGTTCCCTCGTTGAGCCTCAGATGGACAAGGTTACTATCATTTTTGATGTAATGTGTGATATAAAGCTGCATATTTGAACAAATTAGGGAATAATTCCAGAATGCTTATAATCAAGAGTTAGATAGGGCTGGGCCGACTGAATGCTGAATAGAGCCTTATCATTTTATATCACTTTTATTGATTCTGAACAATCTAATTTTCTGAGGCCCCTCCCCATGAATGGCAGAATTTTTAGTTGAGTGTCCTCTAAATGGCCTTTGGGGAATTGAGCAGAGAAGAGGCAGCATGGAGCCCCTGGCCTCTATCATTCAACACATCCAACCCCAACAGGTGCAGAGGCACCGCCACTCTGCAGATTTGGACAGTTAGAGAGAAGGGAGGGCGACCTCATTTTCTGCTGCTGCAGTGAGCCTTGGCAGATCCACAAAGAACAAAGATCCAACTCTCTGGCCTGTGGCTGGGAGGCATTTGAAATACCATTTGGTGAAGTCTGGTTTTTCCCCAATTAGAACCACTCAGAGAATATTACAGTTTCACATCTCAAGTAATAGCTGCAATCAGTCAATCAACAAATATGTGCTGAGCACTTACTACATGCCCAGATTTTTGCCTAGTGTATGGGGTTTGGGAGGAATGGAGACTGAGGAAGTGTCAATTGGGGTACTAACCCTCAGGTGGTCTTTTAAACCAGCTTAAGACAGAAAGAAGTTCCAGACCAGGCAACAGTCAGAGAAGCAGCAAATAGCAACTCCCCAACCCCCATCACTTGTTTCTGTTGGGAGTTGGGAAGGCAGTCTACATTTTGAGAAGGGGTATAGCAGTTGGCCTCTCCACTTGATGTCTATCCAAGGCTATTTTTAGCCACAACTTGGGATGGTGAGGTAGAGCAGCTGAAAGTGTACAGGGTGTTAAAATAAAGCTAGTTTGGACTGAGAATTTACCATCATAGACACAAATGTCTAAAACTACTCCATCTTCCAGCATTGAGCTCAGCTCTGTTCTGACAGGCCAGACAAAGTGAAGCAGGAGGCTAAGGCCCCAGGACAGAGTAATGACACAAGCAGTCCTGGATGAAGAGCCCAAATACCTAAAGCTGAGAATAAAACTTATACCTCTATGAAAGAATATTGAATCAAAATGGTCATAGAAAGAATATTTCTTTCAAAAGAACAAAGAGAAAGAAAATGTCTTTTGTAACAATGGGTATGTTTATGGGGAAGTGGAAATTTGAAGCATCTCCAAATATTGTCGTTTTCCATTTATATTTGGCTGATGGGATGTGCCACTAGAAATTTTTTTTCAAAGAGGGGGATTGTGTTTTGTGGCTGTTCCAGGATGATCAGGATGAAGTGAATCAGAACTACTTAGCAGATGAAGAGGAAGAAGCAGAAGAAGAGGCTCGAGTGATGGTGGTATCCAATTTGGAGGAAGAGGAGGAGGGAGAGGAGGTGAAAGAAGAGGAGGAAAAGGATGAGGAAGAGGGTCAGGGTCAGCCAACAAGCAACACCTGGTGGCGGAAATTGCAGATCATGAATGAGTACCTGTGGGATCCAGAGAAAAGGATGTCTCTGGCCCGAACAGGTCAGAGTTGGAGTAAGTCCCAGTTGTCCTAGTGCCCCACTAAAGTGTCCTTTCCTTTTGGTTTGGTGTACGGGACTCATTTACCATATGTTGGATGGGCTTGTCTGCAAACTGTTCTTAGGTATCACGTAAAAGGATCAATGCTTAGGAATATGTCTGGACTATGGGCAGATGCCATCAGAACAAATTCCAAGTGGGTGAACAAAATTGACTGTATGGCTGAAATCCACTAGGTTCAAAAACATTTGCAATGCAGAGAGACAGTAAGAATGAACTGGAAAGCACAGACTTTTTTTTTTAAGTCCCAACTCTGTCACCTTCGATCTGTGTGACCTTGGGTTTACATTTATCCTCACTGAACCTCAGTTTCCTCACCTAGCAAATGAACAATTTCTTTCTTGCCTCTCTCACAGGATCAGCCTGAGGCTCCAACAAGATGTTATCATTATAAAATTGAAAGTACTCTGAAAACTACTTCTAAGATATGATACTCAAATTCCTGCTAACCTGACCAAGGATTCATAAAGCCTCATAATTTCACCTAGAAGTATCAGAGAAAGAGTCAGGAGGCCTGCCCTTAAACCCATGATGTACACAGAGAAATTAGGTTTGAAAGGATAATTTCTAGAGATTAAGACTGAGCCCCCAAATCACTTGGTCAATAGAGGAATCATATTTTTAGTATTTCCTTTTTGTACCACATGCTGCCACGACTTCCACTTCACAACTTCCCCAGCACTCCTCTCCCAGGGTCCTACTCACCTCTTAAACTATTAGTGCTGAGCCTTCTCCTCAGAAGATTTTGCCTGTGGTCAAATTCACACTTGCCACACTCTTCTGTGCAGCCCAGAAAAAGAGCAGCTGCTGGTTTGGAGAAGAAGAAAAAAAAAAAGAGGACACCATGGATGAAATAAGAGTTCCCTAGTGCCAAGGGTCTAGGTTGCCGAAGTTGATGGTCATGCCTTCTAGAGGCCCTTTGGCTGAGAATTCTCTCACTTATCATTTATGTTTCTAATTCAGCTCAGTGAAGGTACAGTCAGGGTGAAGCTAGACCTGCTTCCTGGAATTAGGAATAGCAAATGTGGGACTCTAAACAACATCCACATCCCTTCACCCTTCTTCAGTTCTCAACCCCACCCCTGTACATCCCTCAAATGCTCAACTGGAACAAATGTACCTTTCAGGGAACATTCCAACATTCTGAAGCTGCAAACAAATGCTAGACACTCACTGGGGCTCAAAAGGGGGCACAGCTGTTTCTCCCTTGCCTAAAGAGGACTGAAAAATCAGGCCTTGTGAAAGGCAAGTGTGATTCGGGGAGAGGGTGCCCTACATTAACCCCCAAGTAACCAGCAATTAGAACTTAATCAGATGAGCTTATTCAAATTGCTCATCTGAGAACAAGTGATAGGCAAGTAAATAGGGATGAGGGAAGATATGGCAGTGGGGACACTGCACAGTAGGTGTTACCCAGGCCTCTGGGTGCAGGTCTAAAGACAATCCAGGAATTCTGGCTTCTTCTGTTCAGCTACCCCTGAGCAAAGGGAAAATAGTGATCCTAATGTTTAGGCCATCAAGCATATGTCTTGCTGCCCTCTTGCTTGAGAACTAAGTGTCCACTTGAGCTGGTACAGCAACGTGACCAACATAATGACCCACCTATTATTGTAGTACTAGGGGCCCAGTACATGAATTTGTGTACCTTGAAAGGAACTGTGAGTCTCAAAGCTGTGGTGGGCATAGGGGTGGGTCTCAGCCCATCCTCCGTGCTCCCGTCCAGACCCTCCCACTGCAGCCACTGGTTTCCTGTCTGCCTGCAGTCCCGCTCCTACCATTGCCATTCCCACGTGCTAACAGTGCCAGCCTCACTCGCACTTGCTAACCCTGTGGAGCGATTGGGGCTGGTGCCAGCAGCATGTGCAAGCAGTGGCTGCTGCCCAATCACCCCTCAGGAGCATTGGGAGGTGGAGAAGCCCTTAGGGGTGATTGGGGCCAGCATTGGGCACCAGCAACAGGTGGGAGTAGGCCCAGCAGGTGTGAGCACCAGGAGGGACTGTGGCACATGGGAGCAAAGAATTTTCAGTAACCACCAGACACTCTCCCTGATGACAGTGACCTGCGCCCCACCTTGGTCTGGCGCTCCTCCTCACCTGCTCTGCCACCCTGCCACAGCTGACATCTGCCATGTTCCATGCTCTGCTGCCTGCTGCAGATGCCTGCCATGTTCTACATATGCCCCTGGTGGTCAGCGCACGTCATAGTGACCGGTTATTCAATTGTTCAGTTGTTCCGCCATTTGGTCTATTTGCATATTAGGATTTTAGATGAGCTTTTCTTTTGGTAGGTGGGCAACCTCTATTCTCAGGAACTACATGTTATTTTTTTGGATACTGACAAGAATCATTTGAGGTAGTAATATTATCCCCATTTTACAGATGCAGTAACAGGCTTAGAGAGGGTAAGTAATTTGTTTAAAGTGACAGAGTTAATAAGTGGCAGTGTAAATATTTCTCTCTTTTCAACGTCCAGCACAGCTAGAGAGTGGTCCAATTCCTGAGTAGGGGTGGCTGGGGATTGAGAAAATGAAAGAAAGAGACAGATACAGAGATAGAAGAAAAAGCCAGGGCCAAGTGGAACCACTGTCCTCTGACATTGACAGGGACAGAGACAGTGACCACAAGCCAATACAGAGTGTTTATTTTATACAACAAAAAACAGAAAGTTTTACTAAAAGTCAAGATAAAGGAGATTATGTGCATTCTTGGGTGGGCCCCAAGTCTTATTCATTCCTGGTGCTTGGTTGGATTTAAATAACAAAACCCAACCCCTGGCACCTGGGCTGAAAGTCAAGCTGACAATACTCCTGCCTTTTGGCAAAGCATGTTTCCAGGACATGGCTTTGACAACACCACTGGATTCAGCTGACAATAATTAGTTCTTTACATGGCAGTACTGGGAGTCAAACCCAGACTGGATGAACACTAGGGTTCATTCTCTTTCCAGAATACTGCACCATCTTCATGAACTATAGTAATGAGCAAGGCCCTAATAGGTAGGGGCTCAGTAACTGATGATGGTGTTTTGGTGGGAGGAGTGAAGAGTTGTGATCATGGGTACCTAGTCTATCCAAGATATCCAGATCTACCCATGCTTGGGTGGAGCATTCAGAAGAGAACCTTGGATTACCTACAGGAGTGGCCAATTAAAACTTGGACATTCAGAGTAGAAAGGATTGATGGGGTCAATGATTTCAGACTGTATAGTGCTTGGTTTTGCCTGTGGCTAACATTCCAGGGTACAGACTCCTAGGTAAGGCTGAGAGGACTCATTGCTAGTGCCATTCTCCCATCTACAGCTTCCTGGCCACACATCATAGGCAGGAAGAAAGATGTTTCCAAGGAGTTTACCTGTATTCTATTGCCTTCCTTTCATCAATGAAACTAAGTATTCCAGTCTTCGTGCATGGCTTCAGCTGTTGATCCATTCCTAGGATGGGGATGAAGGTAAAAGAATGGAGGAGATGGCACATGGAACATCCTATTAGGACAGCCACTGGTCAGTAGCCAAGTATCACAGGCACACAGGTGCTGCTATTTCTTCTCCAGGGACTCCAGCTGAATCAATGTATTCATGTTCCAGTTCTGCTTTAGTTTATCTTATAAAGCATAAACATTCCATTTCTAGTTGGATTACTAAGAACTTTTTTTCTCCTTCTCCAATCATTTTTGGTTAATTTTTTGGTTCATGGTTCAATTAAAAAATTAATATTTGGAATTAGGTTTAGGTATAGCAAAGTTATATGGTTTGTTCCAGTTTCTGGTTCATTACTCAGTTCAAATGTGTAGTTCCAACATCATGTCACTGTTATAAGCATAGCCAGATACTGTTGGCTAAAAGAGCCCAAGGAGGACTTGGAAAGAGCTTCTCAGCAACCATTTCACTCTTATTTACCTCCCTCTGTGCTACCTAATCCTGAGCAAAACTAATTCTAATATAGCACACAGAGGAGGAATTCACACAATTATGCTTCTGTTCCTATAATAATAATAATAATAATAATAGTAATGATGAAAACTACCATTTATAGAATACTTGGTATCTGCCAGGCAGTGCTATACTATTTGTGTGCATTATTCAAGTGCTATTATTGTCCTCATTTTACACATGAGAAAATTGTGGTTCAGATGTCTAAGATTAAATAGTTAGGAAGTGGTAAGGTCAGGATAGAATATAAGAAAAGACTGAATTTCAGATACAGTAGTCCCCCTTATCCTCAGGGGATACATTCCAAGACCCCCAGTGGATGTGAACCCTACCTATACTAAAATTTTTCCTGTACATACATACCTATGATAAAGTTTAATTTATAAATTAAGGACAGTAAAAGATTAACAACAATAACATAATAAAATAGAACAATTATAATAATATACTATAATAAAAGTTATGTGAATGTGGCATTATTAAATAAAACTAGCAGCTCAATACACGAAGATTGGTACTAGAATAGGCTTTCCTTTCCCTGGCTGCTGGCACCACCTTTCCACTCAGGCCCCGAAGCCATCTCTTTCTGTTCCAGGAGCCACCTCTTTCCACTCTGGCCCCACTTTCCCATGTGCCCAGAGGCCCTGAGAGAGTGGAGTGGGGCAGAACACCTGCATCGTTGCCATGGTGATGACACAAGTGTTCCACCCCCATCACTTGGTGCCTGTGTATGCAAATTAATCACAATCTTAGTTGAGTTAATTTGCATATCACTCCTGATTGGCTGGTGGTGTAAAGGAGGTACCGTCAATTTACATTTTTATAATACCAAAAATTTATTCCATGATTTTACCGTCAATTTGCATTTTACCATAAAATAAGTAGGGTGAAACCTCATTTTACCTTGATTAGGGGCCAGTCCCATGGAAATTAATCAAAAGTTTGACTTATAGGCTATATGAAAATAAATGCTGTTCACATCCATTGTAAATACATGTAATCACAATGTAAAGGCCAGTACAATTTGTCAATTGGTACTTGGCAAATTATGATCCTTTTCATTTCAATGACCTGAACATAAGCACTATGAAACTGTGACAGATGATCTGATAACCAACACAGCTACTAAGTGACTAATGAGTGGGTACTAAATACAGCATGGATAGCTTGGACAAAGGGATGATTCATGTCCTGGGCAGGATGGAGCCAGATAGTGTGAGATTTCACCATGTTACTCAGAATGGCGCACAATTTAAAACTTATTAATTGTTTTTTTTTGGGAATTTTCTATTTAATATCTTTGGACCATGGTGTTGGCCATGGGTAACTAAAATCACAGAAAGCATAACCATGGCTAAGTGGGGACTACTGTATTGATACAAATATGAAGAAGGAGATGAAGTAAGTGCTAACCTTATTCCTATTTTACCTATGAGGAATCTTGGATGCAGAGAGGTTCTGTAACTTGCCCAAGGTCACAGGTAGAACTCATAGATAGCGAGTGTCAATAATTAAGGATAGTTTCCGACTCTTCCCTTTCCTGTCCTGTGTTAGTGTTCTTTTTGAAAAGCAGAGCCACTTAAACTTTTGCTAAAGATAAGATATAAAATAAGTAGGGTGAAACCTCATTTTACCTTGATTAGGGGCCAGTCCCATGGAAATTAATCAAAAGTTTGACTTATAGGCTATATGAAAATAAATGCTGTTCACATACATTGTAAATACATGTAATCACTGGAACCAAGCTTCTAGGACTCTTCAGGGCACCTGCTTTAATGAATAGTGAAGAGTGATTTGTACCTAGCACATCAACTGTTGCCCAGAGGGACTCCTAAGCAATTTACTCACTGCAGTACTTTAAACTCTATTCTGTAATCTTGTTCATTGTTATCATTTGCTCAGCAAGCCCTTCCATCAAAGACACAGTTCTCACCAATTCCAAATTGTTGAAATCTGAATGAGCAAGGAAGGATATATTGAATCTGGGACATTTATTTAAAAAGCCATCTCATATGTTTGGATTGGTTCTGGTTCATAAATTCAAGTGAGGAGGCAGAATCTGTTGACAAGCACTGACCACTTTCATCTCTGATTGTTCTGCAGGCTTGATCTTAGTCATTTACTTCTTCTTCTACGCCTCCCTGGCTGCTGTGATCACCCTCTGCATGTACACACTATTTCTGACCATCAGTCCTTACATGCCAACATTCACTGAGAGGGTGAAGCCTCCTGGTGAGTGCCCAAATGCCCTTTATTATCAGAACTTGTTGGACAGAAATCTGCTTGCACAGCATGTTCAGCCTCAATTAACTTTGGCTCTTCCCAGTAATGACTTAGGGATTCAAATATTAAGAGTAAAAGTAAATTGGTACTTGGCAAATTATGATCCTTTTCATTTCGATTGCCTGGGGGGAAATGGTTTCACGGGAATCAATACCAAAAAATTATCCCAAGAATGGGTTAATATATCCAAGGCCTGTTTTCATTGCCAGGAGTTATGATCAGACCCTTCGCCCATAGCCTTAACTTCAACTTCAACGTTTCTGAACCTGACACTTGGCAGCATTATGTGATTAGCCTAAATGGCTTTCTCCAGGGTAAGTAAATTCCTCTGAGTGGTGCAAATCTCTTTGGAAAGGTTCTGGGTGGGAATTCAAAATTCACCTGACCTATTCTTACTAACCCCAGTCCATCCTGGTCTTTCCTTACCTTGCATCTCCCTCAGAACCTGTAGATACATTCAAAGCTGCTCTAATTTATTGTTGTAGGTTGTATGTTTCCTTGAAAACATATAAGCCAACTTTCCAGCAATCTAATAAGTCAATTGGGATAGAGAACCTGTCTTCTCTATAGTGGTAGAGACACCCTATAGCAGTGATCAGCAAACTGCGGCTCTGGAGCCGCGGTTTGCCGCTCTGTTGATAATGGATTTGCCGACCACTGCTGTAAGGCATTATCCTTACCCAGAAGTTTTGACTTCAGGTTAAAGACATTAGTACATTATTAAAATGTTGTGTTTTTCCCTAAGGCAGTGGTCGGCAAACTCATTAGTCAACAGAGTGGCAAACCTAGGCTCTCAATCTGCATATAGCTCGCAAGCCACAGTTCCCACCACTGCCCTATAGCACCTAGTTATGACTTGGGCACATCCAAATGGTTCAATAATGATCAATTATTAAAATATAATTTCAGGGGGAGAGGCAGGTAGTGGTGAGAAAAGAAGAATGTTCTCCAGAACTGGAAGGTCCCTATCTCCTACACTTTCTCAAGGTTAAGATAATTCATTTCTTGGAGATGGGCCATCTTGAAGTAAGAAAGCAAGGGTCTTTATTTAACAGCATTCCAGAGGGAGTTAGAGAAAGAAACTCTGGGTGACAGTCACCCCTATATTTTAATCAGAAGTGTTTTCAAGATGCTTATGTCTATAGTGTCATCATATACATTTGCAGTAACTAATGAATGACTTTTTGAAAAGCCCTTCCACAGGGTGAAAACTGAGGTAGCACCTTGGTTAGAGTTAAACACAGAGCACAACCTCTGTATTTATCTAACTATGAAAGAGGAGGTCCAGTGCGGTGGGAGTGGCCAGTAGAATGTGCACTGAATTAAAAGGAAAACAATTTCTTATGCGATAGGAAGTGTTCGTTAAATGAATAAATGTTGTCATTTAATTTTAACCCTGCATATCAGAGTGTATTGTCTCATTTTACAAATGGGGAAACTGTGGTTCAGAAAGGGGGAGTAACATGATCAAAATCTTGTAGCAGAACCAGTGTTTAAACCCACGTACATCTTCTTGACACCCTTGGTACTCAAAGTGTAATCCAGGGACCAGTTACATAAGCATCACCCGGGAGTTTGTTAGAAAGGATCTCAGGTCCACCCCAGACCTGTTGAATCAGGACCTGCATTTTAACAAGATCCACAGGTCACTTTTTATGACCTTTAAAGCTTGAAAAGTGCTGCTTTTCATAATTCTTTGCTGCTGGTATATGACCAAGAATTAGAAATTCAGCCTTGTATCAATAATATTGGTGTTATTTTGGGTAACTCTAAGTTTCAGATGGCTG
This sequence comes from Lasiurus cinereus, assembly GCA_011751065.1. Lineage (NCBI taxonomy): Eukaryota > Metazoa > Chordata > Mammalia > Chiroptera > Vespertilionidae > Lasiurus > Lasiurus cinereus. Next base: position 30,992,781 of record JAAGEH010000015.1, on the reverse strand, counting down.
GGTTCTTTCTGAGTCCATGTAGTTCAATTTTTGGCCTCCCAAATGTCTTGGACATCATAGCCAGCACAATATCTTCTTTACTTTCACAATGCTTGGGAGCTATTGCAACGGTACTGCTGGGATCTCTGCTGAGGAAATTCCTGAGAAGCTAGTAGATGGAGAAGTACCACTTCTGACCTGATGACAGAGGTGGGGAACATTAAGAAAAGCATTTGGGTTTTTTTTTGTTTTGTTCCTAAGCATAGATAATGTGCCCTGTTTATAAGGAACACATCTCTGAAACAGAAATCCCAGAGTATCAATTTCATTCCCACAAGGACTGGGATTTTGCAATATAGGTCATGCCCATGTCACATTATTTTTTATGGAACTATCTCAAGAGAAACAATGAGCACATGATTAGAGCTTTTATTTAGAAAGTTATTATTTGAACATAGTTCTTGCTCTAAAAAATGATTAAAGCAAAACCTTGCATTGAATGTAGCTTTGTCTGAGGAATAATAAAGACTACTGGAATAGATTTAAAATTCCCAGTTGCTTCCTAGTAATACCAAACCCAGGTCACAACATGTCTAGATAAAGATCCAGCAGTACATTTGGAGCTTTACCTCTGGTAGATCATAGATACACAATCTTCTCTGAAAAACTGAGCTACTTGGGACATAATGCACAGGGACTAGATCCAACAGGACTAACATTATCATTTAGAACCAAATTTGAACTAATGCAGTAACTTCCAAAGCCTACATCTATGACATCTAGTAGCCCAAAATGTCAGTTCATAGATAGCCCCTTTCAGCTCTCTCCCTGACAAGCATACCTTGGACACATGTTACATTCCATTCATTGTAAAGAGACAACTTACATTGCTTCAAGTCTCAGTAGACAAGATCTCACCCTCTCACCCTCTCAGTGGAGATGCTATGGTTGTCATTGGCTTCTGTCTTTCAACCTATGCTTCTATTTTGCAGTGCTAACTTCCCTTTGTAAAGAATGAGGAACTTTCTTATTTTTTCCTCCTCCTCCCCTTCCTCCTCCTTTTTCTCTTCCTCCTCCTTTTCTTCTTCCTACCCCTTTACTTGTCTCACAATACACACTTCTCACTCTCTCGCATCAGGTGCCTCTCATTGACTTCAAAGGGATATGTCTCTTAGACTGAGCTTAAAGAGATTTAACGCAGGAGCTTTGCTGCCTCTTATATGCCATACCTTGACCTGATGCAGTCCCTCTTCCAAAATCTGCCTACTATGTACCTATTCCTCTCCCAGAAGTAGAAGAGGTAGAGTTCCACATTTAAAATTTACCATATCTGAAAATAAATTATGAAAAGTAGAAGTCATAAAGTGACCCAGAGATGGATATCCAAAAGTTCTGAGGAAATGGAGAAGCAAGAGGGCAGTCAGTCAAAATAGGCTGAGGGGAATATCCTAGAAGGTGTCCTGGAGACATGTTGCTGATGAAGGGCCTTAACCTAATGCCATGTCACAGGGCCTAGGACAGATTGAACAGGCTTTCAGAGGAACACAAGCAAGCTGAGAAAGGAAACTAGGAAGGAGGACTACTGAAAACATGGTCTTCCCATATAGCACCCGTCTAACATGTCTACTTGCTACCCACACACACTTTAGGTTATAATGACAGTCTTCAAGAGGAAATGAATATAGATTGTCCTCCAGGGCAGTACTTCATCCAAGATGGAAATGAAGATGAGGACAAGAAGGCCTGCCAATTTAAGCGCTCCTTCCTGAAGAATTGCTCTGGCCTGGAAGACCCTACTTTTGGCTACTCTACTGGACAGCCCTGCATCCTTCTAAAGATGAACCGGGTATATTGGCCCTTGACATGCTGGTGATAAGTGGATGAGATGGGTAGGAAAGATCTGGACACTCCATTTCTCTTGGGCTCTGTCTTCACACATTGCCATTTTTGCCATTTTTACTGACAGCATAAGTAATATAAACAACTGGACAAACTATCAAGCAATAATTCTTTTTTCCCCTTGGACATTCCCCGTTTCCATTCTTCTCCTACACCCCCAAACCTTCCTGCTTTGATGCTCTCTGTCAGGAATGAGATCCTGAGTTGTTTGGAACAAAAAGTTGACATGGGGTGGGGTGAGGGACAATTCTCATATCACAATAAATGCATTTTCCTTCTCTCCTGCCATGTCTTAGAGGTGTGGCAAAGTCTTACCAGGCACTCTCTTATTGAAGCTAGAAAGTTATTTACACCTTCAGGGTTATCTTACTGCAATTACCACTGTATGAATGTCAGGTACAAATAAAAGGCATAAGCTGAGCTGCATAGCTCTAAAGATATTTTACATATTTTGCTTTTTGTAACATTTGTGAGAGGGCAGAATACATTAAGCTTATGCCTAAGGAAGGGATGACTCAGAAAAAACGCCCCATTTTTACTGTCAAATGTGTTTTTCTTTTTTGTTTTTTGTTTTTGTTTTTTAAGAAAACACGCTGATTTTCTTTTGACAGATTGTAGGTTTTCGTCCTGAGCTTGGAGATCCTGTGAAAGTTTCCTGCAAAGTTCAGGTAAAATGACTTTTTGAGTAAGCATTGCTAGCACATCTATTTCATGCAAAAAGGTGGCTCATACCTTCCAAGGCTTTACCATAGATGATTGACATGGGTTAGGGAAAGGGTTATTCTTTTCAAAACTACACCTCCCTTTAGTAAGTTCAGGCCTCCCTATTTCCAGAAAGCATTCATTTCCCGTGTGTTTGTGGTGTGTTTGTGTGTGTGTGTGTGTGTGTGTGTGTGTGTGCTGATTTTAACCTGTGAAAGCCAAAGACTGAACCTCAGCTAAGGGCCACAGGAAGGAACAATAATGTGCCAAGTCATTAATCGGGATTCTGTTTACACTTTCAGTTTTTGCTCTAATTACTTGTTTCTTTGAACTAAATAAACAGCTTTCATTAGAGTCATTGGTCCCTGCTTTAAAACTGAATTTCACTTTTTGTTGCAATAACAAATGACTATAAGGGAGTGTAAACAGAACTCCATTAATATGCTAATTAACTGTCCTTGGAGGGACCATTAACTCCTATCTCATCTGCCTCAATTAGCTCCTTTGTAGGAAAAAACTCTAGATCTGGGATTTGCTTCTTAAATTGGCAGTAGCTCCCTCTTGTTTGACAGCACCAACTGTACCCCAAGTCCTGGACAATTGTCTTGCAATTGTATGAAGACAGGTAATGCAATTTTCAGTACTAGAAACACAGCTCAAAACCCTAGTCTTGAGGGTGGCAGATCAGAAAGCAGTAAAGGCAGCATTTATTGATCACTTACTATAGATCAGGTACTTTGCTAGGTGTTGGGAGTGCAAAGATAAATATAACTTCCTGAAATCAGGACAAAGTATTTCAGGTGCTATAAAAGGTGCAGTGGGAGCCTTGACCAGGGAAAGGTTGATTCCATGGGGAGGGTAGTGATGCTGAAGATGAGCTTTGAAAGATCAGGTGTTTGCCAGGTGAACACATAGAAAAATATTCATTTTGTTCACATGCTCATGAGATGTATAAATAAATATACACACATGCAAGGCATGACCATAAACTAGTAGAATTGATTCCACATACCATTCACAAAAATGAATTTCATAGCCCTTTAGAAGAATATGTAAATAAATCATAAAGGCCAACTCTGTCTGAGACTAGTGTATTAATTGAATGGAAGCCATTCCTTTTTCAGCTTACATCAAACCTTGCTGAAAATGTTCTTTTATTTAAAAAAAGAAATATTAAACTTCTTTATGCATTCTATAATAATCAATACTGGTCAATTTATACCCACTTGTGGAAATCAAGCAGGATGAGGTAATTACTAGAATTCATTAAGGAAAGCTGTTTATACTAAGAATGATTATACTATATTGACAGAAGTCATCACATGGCTCTGGTGAGTGATTTCCTAGTAGTGATACACAATTTGTCCCTTATTAGCCCCCAGACTTCTACTCTTCAGGGCACAACTAATACATAGGCAGAATGGGAAATCCCCTACAATGAGGGTAGACTTGTTTATTTAATCTAGTGCTGGGCCCTGCTTGCTTATCCTCTTGACTTCACCTATTGTAATTAGGCACTATAAAGAATGTGATCAGAGACATGAGTTTAGGTGAGTCAACTGTAGGCTATATCCCTGTGTACTGGTATGACTTCCAACAGAATCAAATCCACAATGAGGAAGTTGTTGTGAGTGGGATTTAATAAACATGTTCCAGTTTACAGCCGCCTCAGCTCCAAAGTCCATTATTGGGAGCTAGGCCCATATGATTCTTTTGGCAAAGGCTATCCTGGTTAAGTCCTCTTGCCAGAGCAGCATCAGGTACTGCAAGCCCTTTGGAGCCCTTCTGTCTAGGTCTCCTTGGAGCCAACACAGAGCCATATTGAGCATCTTCAGCCTCCTAAGTTCAGGCCTTCTAGTCAGTATTTTTTGAACTGAAAAGCCAAGGCACAATCTCTTCCTGGAAATGGTTTTCTGGGGTTGAGCTCTGTCTCATTCTGCTTCCATGGTCTTTGGGAGAGGTGGTTGTGGGTCTCACAGTGATTTCCCCTGAGGCATAGGTCCCTTTAGCTCAGGCTCCAACCAAGTGACCCAGAACCCCATGTATGCCTGCTTTTACTTACAGAGAGGTGATGAAAACGACATCCGATCCATCAATTACTATCCAGAGTCGGCTTCTTTTGACCTCCGCTACTACCCTTACTATGGCAAAATGACTCACGTAAGCCTGTATCCCCTTCAGTCTTTGCTGTCAAAAAGGGCTCAGAGGCAAAGGAAAAGCTGGCTGGGATCTATGAGAATTAGGGAGCAGAGAGTAATAACAGAAAGGTGAACAGCTACTAGCCAAAACCAGGAGCCCACTCTACCAATTCCTATCATAAGTACTCCTTTACATATCTAAAAGTCTCAGATATAGTGTGGTATAACTCCCTCAGTTTACAGATAGACAAACTAGGGTTCTGAGAGGAAGTGATTTGCTCAATGTCACGTAGCATTGTGACAGAGCCAGGAGCAAAGAAATCACTGCCATTGCACTAAATTATGCCCAACAGTCTCACTTCCCTCTTCCATTGAGGTAGTGAAAGCTTCTTCTCTAGCATAGACTTGACATATAGTTCCCATTTGATTCATGGTTTGATATGCAGGAAATCATACCATACTGAGTTAGAATTGGTTTTCCCCAGAGGACAATCAGACATCTGACAGTGACTTATGAGAGAAATATGTAATTTTCTCACTGCTTGAGGGCAGAGAGAGCATGTCATTTGCTTTAGCCATTTGTGTCTTAGAATCATAGGATTTACTCAGTTCTCTTTTGGAGGTTATTCTAACCTGCACTGAATATCTGATCACTTCCACCCTATTATTCTCCCATACAGCCACTCCTCCTCACACTTAGAATTAATTGTTCTTCCATTTACAGGTTAACTACACCTCCCCACTGGTGGCAATGCACTTTACAGACGTGGTGAAGAACCAACCGGTGCCTGTACAGTGCCAACTGAAGGGCAAAGGCATCATAAATGATGTCATCAATGATCATTTTGTGGGTAGGGTAATCTTTACTCTGAACATAGAAACCTAAGAATGTCAGGGGGCCATACCCACCAGTTCTATTTCTGTTTTATTTTATGTTATCCTTGGTAGCACCTGAACTCTTTTTCTTCAATTAGGACACAGCCAATTGGACACCTAAGAGCAGATCATCTTTCCTTGCCTTTGACATATGTATAAAATGACATTGTGGGAGCTATTTGATTTTTTAAAGGTGGTTTCTCCTGATGACAGATTATATTAATTTCCTTTCCCCCCACTTAAAACTAAAACTCATTCTTGCTGCTAGAAATCTCAGTGTAGTACAAACAGTATATGATAAAATTCACAGTAGCCATGAAGAAGAATTTCTATGATGATTATAAATTCATTGTGTTTTCTAAAACTTTGTTGTTTTTAGAGGTAAGATTCCTCCCAACTAGGATGATAACCTGCTTGACAAGGTTCTTCTGTGGAAATCACCAGTTAGACCAACACAATATATCTAGGGCCATCATACTTAAGGAATTCTGTATCCAGGGCTGCTTGAAAAAACTGGCTGTCTCATGTGGGCAACTAAATACTGATTCAAAAATTAGGGTGTCTTCAATTGAAAGCATGCTAACTGGATACTGCTCTGGATAGATATGAAGACTTCGCCTATAGCTTTTTTGGAGGGAGGTAAGGCTCACTGCAATTGAGGAGAACACCTATTATGTGGATGTGATTGGTATTTGATTCCTCGATCTATGGTGTAATCATCCAAACACTCCTGCAAACAGGGTTGTCTCAGCTTAAGGAAGAGGAAAGAACAAAGAAGATCTATATCCACTATTTCTTCTTGGGCTATTTGTTTGACAGTAGTGTGATGTTCTTTGAGACCATGGGGGATGGGTGTGTTGATCCCCAGCTACAGCTCTAGGGATTGAAATCACAGTCTGCCAACTGGTACATTATAAGACAGAAAGCTTCTTACAGGAAACCGTAATTTAAGATCCATTAGTCAGATTTTCATTTGCTTAAAAATGATATGAAGCAGGTGTATATCCAAGCTATGGATCAGCCCAGCTGCTTTGTCATATCTTTGACCACTGCTTCTTAACACCTCCACCCGGGAGAGAAATGGGACAAGAAGAAGTGAACATTAGAGAATAGTATAGTGTCTCAAGATCCAAAGCTAGCTTAAATTTCACCTAGAAGCATTCAGAGTATGAAACTACTCTGTAATGTTTATCTTTTTTCCAAACAAGGAACTGGCAGTTTGGTAGTGAAGAGAAACAAGTGAAGAAGTAACTACAATATAGTGTGACAAGAGTTCTAAAACTAGTATTTGTAAATGCTATTGGAACATGAGGAAACGTTACTAACTTGAGCTGAGAAAGTAGCAGGGGAAATTTCACATGCAAAGTCACAATCAGGAAAGATCATGGTGTGTTTGGTTATTTGTGAGCAGTTAATGTCATTGGAGTATAAAGGGCTCAGGGAAATGGCAGGGGGTGACCGGGGGTTGGGCTAGAGAGGTATGCAGGTACCAAAAGAGGACTTAATTTTATCCAGTAGGTGAAAAGGAGTCATTAAAGCAAGGAATCTCTGTGCTATATTTGCATTTTAGAAAGAGCACTTTGGCAGCCATAATGTGAAGAGTGGATTGGAGAGGAACAAGACTGGGGAATGGGCAATGAGGGATAAAGAAGAGTCGAGAATAACTCTGAGGTTTTGAGCTTGGCTAGAGCCAAATAGATGGTGATATTGTTGATCCTGACTGGGAATACAAGAGAGAAACAGGATTGGAGAGTGAGATGTTGAGATTAATTTTGGACATTTTAGGCTTGTGATTTCTATTGGTCAGATATTGTTGTGGATATGTAAACACTAGTTGGGTTGGGGAGAAGGAAATCTGAGAACAAAAGCAAGATTTTCTTAAACGAACTCTCTTAAGAAATGCTAAACTAATCTCAGGAATTAGAGCCAGTTATGTAAACACATCATACCAAGGTAGAATCTCAGATAGAGTTTTTCTCTTGGCCTTGTGGCAGAAAGGCTGCTGCTCTTTGGAATCTCCTTCCCAGACACTTTCCAATTTCTGCCAACTCTTAACAACAGATTAGAGGAGGGTTGACCACTATTAACAAGTAATAGGAGATATATGACAGCAGATCCATGGAAAATACGAAAAATAATCAAACTGTCTCCTCCCAACACTTTCTTACCAAACTTGATTTTAAAAACTAACCTTAACAAAAATTAGATAAGATGCTTAAAGACAATAACTTTTAAACCATTTAAAAATCACCTCAAATAAACTCTCAAGATTCAGTAGTTAAATATCACATTAAATCTGGAAAGGATATTAGAGAGCATTTAGGGAAAACAACCTGCATTGCATCTGACTCCAGGTCCAGTGCTCTTTCTACTCTGAGCTGCTGCTTACCAGGAAGTACCATCTTTTTAAAAACCAATGAATGATATCCTCAACTTTTTGAAACATATGTCAAATTTGAGTTATAATAGTTAACATTTCACAGGAATTCAATTACTGGTGCTATAGTTTATACATAATACATTATCCTGTTAAATATGTTAACTATTAAACAAACAAGGAATTATGAATCTTTTATCATACAGTATTTTTCATTCAAAGGAACCCATTGTTTCCACAGTTTCATATAAGTGTTGAAAAGTACTAGGATAGTTTGGGTTGTCAGCTGGGACATGAACAAATACCTTTTTTAATACAGAATTGGATATTATAATTTGACCATTATTAAATTGAATTTTAACAGTTCAATAACTTCTAGTTGAGTAATTCAAATTGTCCCCCACACTGTGCTATACCAGTGTTTTATCTGTATACAATTTATTGCAATGCACTTGGTTTTACTTGATTGTCAATGAGAAATATTACTTCAAAATGCCTTCATGGTTTTGTCCATGCTTAGACATGTGATTTTTCACTCCTTCCCTCTTTGAAATCATTATCCTAAAGTAACCTCTTAGGCATTTATTTGCTGGGAATCTTCATGTAGAAATCATTAGTATTGTCTTGGTAACTTGTTGACAACAATAAATAGATTTTTTTAAAGTGTATGATTTTCTCTTTCTAGACTGTACCACTGATTTTCCCATTGGAATATTGGGCATCTATATAGGTGGAAAACTTGACAACTGACATCCCATTAATTTAATACTTTCTCTCCCCCCCCCCACCTTTTTTCAACTCTTGGGATTTAGCCACAAGAGGATGAAACTAAGTTGTTTCATTCTGAGCATTTTTTATTTTGCAGCCTCCATGCTCTGGTTTCTCAGAAGACTACTTTCTCAGAGTAAACTTCCTTTTTTCATTAAAGTTGAGTCCAGGTATAAATTGTTCTATGTGTTTGTGTAGAAGAACACTAAGTGAAAGTTGAGGTGGGGAGAAAGAATCAAAATCCAAAAGAAATTTCTATTGCTTGAGGAAAGATTGGCTAAGTGACTTCAGTGCACATCTGGCCGCAAACTGTCTCCCAGAGCAAATCTGTAGTGGTAATTGCAATTCATGACAGAAATATTTATCTCCCTGGTTTAATTCAGAGACTAGGATGCAGTAGGAATCTCTTCTTTCCTTGGAAGCTGCCCTAGCCTAAGGTCTACATGGATAATATAGGTGCATTGGGGAGAGGTCCATGACCCCAATATATTTCTCCCATTTAGGTTCTTTGTTAGAGTAATCTTCCTTACTGACTTCCTTTTAAAATATGCAAACATGATAAAGTAATTTTTCCAAATAATACAGAAATGTGATTTACATTATGATTTTATGCAGGCAGAAAATAGAAGTGTGTGTGTGTGTGTGTGTGTGTGTGTGTGTGTGTGTGTGTGTTAAGAGGTGGGGGAGAAATAGGATGGATGGAGGTACAGGGAAAGGGAGAAGGAGCTAGAAGTCTGAATAGCACTGCCTACTTCACAAAATTATTTAGTTTCAGGGTAGGAGGGAAGAAAAGCTGATAGCAGTATCCAAAAAGTTTAAGAAGGATATAATAGGCTCTCAATCTAGCAGCTGAATCTTCAGGATGTATTTCCTTACAGGGTCCTGTATGGGCACAATATCAGTTAGTGTTCCTACAAGAAATGGTACACTTGACAAAATGGAATATTTGGAAAGGGGGTTATTGATAAAGAGGTTACTTATAAATGTGTAGATATAGAGAACCACAGAGAATGGCACAGTAACTAAGGCTAGTGGTTCCCAGAGCTTTGAAGGACTGAGTCAAGTACAATTGACTACCTTGAGAGGAGTCGTGACTTGTTTAAGAGCTAAAGTAGCTCAAAGTAGACTTGTAGTGAGGGAAACAAAAAAATAAATACCTTACTTAATTTTCTGCCTCCCTCTGATCACCTCTGATGGTAAATTCACCAAACCCAACCAAAAGCCAGAGGGCAAGGAAGCTCATTGATGTCCATACATATCAGCCTCTCAAGGAGGAGAGTGGAGAAGGATGGAGAATACAACTGGAGGGGCAAACAGGAGATATCTAACACAGCCAATAAGTGGAGGTTCTGTGGGTAGACTCCTTGGAACCTTATACAGTACTGGAAACATCTACTGAACCAACTCCAGTGATTGGGAAATTTTATTTTCATGCATACTCTGCTCTGTGGCTATGGGTTCAATACAATCCTTTCAAAGTCCCAACTTCCTCTTTTCTTCAGAAATTGACAAGGTGACCCTAAAATTAATATAGAAATACAAGGGACCCAGAAAAGCCAAAACAATCTTGAAAAAGAAGAACAAATCTAATTTAGAAGACTCATCCATCCCAATTTCAAAACTTACTACAAAGCTAGAGTAATTAAAACCGTATGATATTATCATAAGGGTAGACATATAGATCAATGAAATGGAATTGAGAGTCCAGAAATAAACCCACACAACTATGGCCAATTGCTTTTTGAAAATGGTTCTTTCTCCATTCAATAGCCAAAGAATACTGTCCTTAAGAAATGGTGCTGGGACAATCCACAAGCAAAATAAATAAATAAATAAATAAAGCCACACTAATAAAAGAGTAAGATGCAAATTGACTATACCTTTGCAACACCCACCAGCCAATCAGGGGTGAGTATGCAAACTAACTCAACAAAGATGGCCTGCCCCACCCTAGCAGCTCTGGGCCTCTGGGCAGCATGGGAAGGCAGAAAGGCAGCTCCAGGCTGGAGCAAAAAGGCGGCTCTGGCTGGAACAAAGGTGGTGCCAGCAGCCAGGGGAAGGAATGCCCATTCTTGCACAAATATTCATGCATTGGGCCTCTAGTAAATAAATAAATAGAAAGAAAGGAAAGAATTTGGACTCCTACTTTATACCATATACAAAAATTAACCCAAATGCATCAAAAACTTAAGTGTAAGAGCTAAAACTATAAAAACACTTAGAAAAAAACATAGACATAAATCTTTGTGACTTTGGATTAAGTAATAGTTTCTTTAAAAATTCTTAAATATAATATCAAAAGCACAAGTGACAAAAAGTAAATTTGACTTCATCAAAATTGAAAACTTTTGTGCTTTCAAAGGTTACCATCAAGAAAGTAAAAATATGCCCTAGCTGGTTTGGTTCAGTGGATAGAGCATCAGCCTGTGGACTGAAGAGTCCCAGGTTTGATTTCAGCCAAGAGCACACACCTGGTTGTGGGCTCGATCTCCAGTAGGGGGCATGCAGGAGGTAGTCAATCAATGATTCTCTCTCATCATTGATATTTCAATCTCTTTCTTCCTCTCCTTTTTTCTCTGAAATCAATAAAAATATTTTTTAAAAAGAAAGTGAAAATATAGCCTAAGCTGGTTTGGCTCAGTGGATAGAAAGTCAGCCCATGGACTGAGGGGTCCCAGGTTTGATTCTGCTCAAGGGCACATACGTTGGTTACAAGTTCCCCAGTCCTGGTCGGGGTGCACATAGAAGGCAACCAATCGATGTGTCTCTCTCACACCAATGTTTCTTTCTGTCTCTCCTCCTCCCTTCCACTCTGTCTAAAAATTAATAGAAAAATATACTTGGGTAATAATTAACAACAAACAAAAACAGAAGAAAAAGAAAGAAAGAAAGCGAAAATATAAAGTACAGCATAGGAAATGTAGTCAATCTATCTGTATAAAAACCTAATATGCAAATAGACCACACGGCAGAACAACTGAACAACCAGTTGCTATGGCATGACCACCAGAGGACACATGCAGAACATGGTGGGCATCAAGAGCAGGCTGCAAAACACAGAACATGGCAGGTGTCAGCTATGGCAGGATGGTGAACAGGTAAAAGGGGACACCAGACCAAGGTGGGCCCCTGTCACTGTCATCAGGGTGAGCCTCTGGTGGTTATATAAAATTCTTTGCTCCCACATGCTGCAGTCCCACCCAGTGCTCGCACCTGCTGCCAGCACCGGCCCCACTCACACCCACTGCTGGTGCCTGGTGCCAGCCCTGATCACTCAGTGTCATCAGTGGGTCCAAGCAGTGGCTGCTGGCCCTGATCACCCCTTAGGGCTTCTCCACCTCCCCATGCTTCTGAGGGGTGATCAGGGCCAGCAGCCACCTCTCTCACCTGTTGCCAGTCACACCTGCTGCCAGTGCCAGCACTAATCACTCTGCACCATCAGGGGGTGTGAACAGGACTGGCACTATCAGCATGTGGGCGCAGCAGTGGCTGGTGGGGGCGTGGAAGATGGGCCGAGACCTGCCCCTGTGACTACCACAGCTTCGTTGGTCCACAGTTCCTTTCAAGGTGCATGAATTCATGCACTGGGCCCCTAGTAATATTATAATAACTATGTATGGTGCCAAGTGGGAACTGAAAATATTGGAGGGAATATTTTGTAAAGTATATGATTATCTAATCATTATGCTGTACACCTGAAACTAATACAAAATAATACTGAATGTAAATTATAATCAAAAAATAAAATTTTAAAAAGACAAACTCTAATGTGTAAGTGTACAGTTGTGAGAGAGGTAGTATTTAAAATTATGGGAGTGAATATATTTATCCAAGAAGGGCATATAGAATGAAAGGGGTCTGAGAAAAAAATGGGGGAAACACCAACTTTGGGGCCTTGGGCAGAAGAACAAGTAGTTCAAAGAAACTGAGAAAGATAAGGCAGAGGAATAGAAGAACATCAGTAGAATGTGGTGTCACAGAAACCAATACAGGGTGGAATATCAAGGATGAAATGGTCTACAGAATCAAAACCTATTGAAACATCATGTGAAAAATAACTTTCAAAGTACCCACTAGCTTTGTACTGGAGTAGGGACTGCTGATGACCTGATATCAGCAATGTTTTTTTACTAAATTTGGTAGTAAACAAAGTGCAGCAGATTGAATGATGAAGGGAGCACAATGAAGTGGACATAGTGTAGACTACTTCCTTTTTTAATTTTATTACAAATGTGTCCTTATCCCTCCAATGGCCCCCCACCTCACTCCTGTTCATGAACTTTCTTTTTTAAAATATATTTTTGAGAGTCTTCCGTGCAGAGGCCAATGCTCTAACCATCAAGAAATCGCTGGATTTTCTCTTTTAAAAAAAAATTTATTGACTTCAGAAAGGAAGGGAGAGAGAGAGATAGAAACATGAATAATGAGAACCATTGTTCGGCTGCATCACTCACGCCCCCTACTGGGGATCAAGACCACAATCTGGACATGTGCCCTGAAGGGGAATCAAACTATTTCTCCTATTTCAGAGATTTCAGGTTCAACCACTGAGCAACACCACTGGGCTGGATTTTCTTAATGAGAGGAACTCTAAGGTCATCTGCTTAAGATGAGGAGGGAAGAGTGCAGACAGCTTGAGACTGTATAGAAAGTTTGATATAGCAACTGAGAGTTATGGGACGGAGAGCCGAACCAAAGTGCCCCCTTGCACCTACTCATCCTACTCCCAGGTTAGAAATTCATTCAGCGTGTCTGGGTGTTGTCTGTCAAAAACTCAGAAATTCTCTAAAACAAGAATCCAATCCTCTCTGGGCTCATTGAAGTGCCCGGCACAGTTCCCAGCAGGCTTGCCCTGAAGGAGGCGTTGTATCAAGAAAAGTAGCGCCCCCATCCCGCCTCCCAGCGGAGCTCAGAGCACCTCCCAACTTGCCCGTCCAGCAGGTGGCGCATTGCCAAGCCAGTGGCTCGCAACACGCCTTTCCACATAACTCCGAGCTCAAATCTGTGTGGTGCTATCCCATTATTAAGAGGATTGGCCTCACTCTTCGTCAGAACAAGTGGGTGAACAAGGAAAGAGGCTAAGGAGGAGGCCAGGACTGGGCAAGGACTGAAGTGGGGCTGAGGGGCCAATCAGTAGGTGGCCACCGCTTTCCACAGCAGCGGCGGGAGCGATCTGCTGACTGGGCGCCATGGCAATATCCGTAGGGGACGCCCGGAGCGGTTTCCGCTACAGCGAGATAGTCCGGTTCATCAACGAAGAGGTGCTCCAAAACGGCGGCGGCCCAGACTTTTACTCGACATTCAGCACGCGGCCCTGGTACGAGATAGAAGACCAGCTGCGAAGCATTGTGATGAACCCTCAGATGCCGGACACCAGCAAGAGGGCTTTCGCCTGGAGCGCGTTGGCCTTGGGCGTGCGTGCAGCCGAGAGGCAGCGTGATAACTATGCGCGCAGGGTCTGGCGACTGCAGGAGCAAATAGAAGAGCAGGAGACCGCCGCCAGGATTCTGGCGTCCGAGCTGCAGAGGCTCCTCAAGGAGCGCGATTGGCTGGCCTGGCAATGCAGTCGGGCTCAGGAAGACCTGCAATGGACGCTGGACCAGCGCGAAGCCACGCGACGGCAGCTGCTCCTGGCTGAGAAATGGAGTCAGCAGCTCGTACCTAAGCCTCTAGCGCAACGGCTCGGGTATGATACGAAGCCTCTGAATGTAGGGGAGCGGAGCCAGGTGCTAGCCAAAATGAGGCAGCGTAGTTTTGGTGCTGATTCCCAGAGGAAAATGCTCTCTACAACTGACGTGCTTTACATGCCAGGGCCCCCAGGCCCCCGGCTGCCTACTGGGGTGATCCACCCACCTGGCAGGTACTCTGCAGTTGGGTCCAAGAAGAAGAAAGCCCTGCAGTGTGACGAGGAGAGCCAAGGCCAAAAGAAGGGTCCTATGAAGTCCCATTTCATAAACCCCTCAGGGCACAGCTGGAACAGAGATGGAACCTCAGAGAAGCAGCAACCTCAGGGACAGGTGCTCAGTCTACTAAAAGGTAAGAAAGTCTTTGAATCCCAGCAAGAGGAGAAACCCAGACCTTAGGAGTAGGTATTGGAATTGTCTGTGGTATAGGGTGTGAATAATTTTTCCAGACACTTGGCTTGAGATAAATGTAATAGAATCTAGATATTAAATGAGGTGGTAAGCCTTGGCATAAAACAAGCTCCTCACTGAGTTCAGGGATGTAGAAAATGAATGGACACATACTCCAAAGAGAAAGCAATTTCCAGAAGCTCCCTTCTGATAAAATAAAAACAAAACTTTTATTTACATCATAGAAAATTTTAAAACATAGCAAACAAAAATTGTCATTATCCTACCATTAAGTAATAACCATTTTAACATTAATATATCTATTTCTACATGTTGATCTCTTTCCCCCAATTTCATATTATACGTGTATGTGTATATGTGTATATAGTGTGTATTGTTTTAAAAATGAGATTCTATTGAATATGTTCATTAATCTTTTTTACTTTACTTTTATTATTTATTTTTTATTTTTCAAATGTATTTTATTGATTTTTTTACAGAGAGGAAGGGAGAGGGATAGAGAGTTAGAAACATCGATGAGAGAGAGAGACATCGATCAGCCGCCTCCTGCATGCTCCCCACTGGGGATGTGCCCACAACCAGGATACATGCCCTTGACCGAAATCGAACCTGGGACCTTTCAGTCCACAGGCTGACGCTCTATCCACTGAGCCAAACAGGTTTCGGCTACTTTTATTATTGATACTATTATAGATGTCCCCATTTCCCCCCCTTTGCTCACCTCTACCCAGCCCCCACCCCACCCCTTTCCTCTGGCCACACTGTTGCCTGTGTCTATGGGTTATGCCTACATATTTTTTGATTAATCATTTACCTTCTTTCATCCAGTTCCCGCACCCCCTCTTTTCTGACAACTGTCAGTCTGTTCCATTTTAAAAAAAATAGAATATTTAAAAAATATATTTTTTATTGAATTTTAGAGAGAGAGAGGAAGGGAGAGTGAAAGAAAAACATTGACTGGCAGTGGAACATCAATTGGATGCCTCTTGTACGTCCCCGACTGGGGATTGAGCAAGAAACTGGGGCATATGCCCTGACCAGTAATTGAATCAGCAACCCTTTTGTGCACAGGACAATATCCAACCAACTGAGTCACACTGGCCACGGCTCTGTTTCTATTTTGTTTGTCAGCTTATTTTGTTCATTAGATTCCACATATAAGTGAGATCATATGGTATTTGTCTTTCTCTGACTGGCTTATTTCATTTAGCACAATAATCTCCAGGCCCATCCATCTATTTGCAAAAGGTAAGATTCCCTTCTTTTTTACAGCTGCATAGCAGTCTATTGCATAAATGTACCACAGCTTTTTTAAAATATATATATTTTATTGATTTTTTTACAGAGAGGAAGGGAGAAGGATAGAAAGTCAGAAACATCGATGAGAGAGAGACATCGATCAGCCGCCTCCTGCACGCCCCACACTGAAGATGTGCCCGCAAGCAAGGTACATGCCCCCGACCAGAATCGAACCTGGGACCTTTCAGCCCACAGGCCGACGCTCTATCCACTGAGCCAAACCGGTGTTGGCACCACAGCTTTTTAATCCACTCATCTGCTGATGGGCATTGCAGCTGTTTCCAGATCTTGACTATTGTAAATAATGCTGCTATGAACATAGGGGTGCATATATTCGTTCTAAGTGGTGTTTTGGGGATTCTTGAGTTTATATTCCCAGAAGTAGGATTGCTGGATCAAAAGGCAGTTCCATTTGTAATTTTTTGAGGAATATTTATTAATCTTTTAAAGGAAAATTTCTCACCGTAGCCGGTTTGGCTCAGTGGATAGAGCGTCGGCCTGGGGACTCAAGGGTCCTGGGTTCAATTCTGATCAAGGGCATGTACCTTGGTTATGGGCACATCCCCAGAAGGTGGTGTGCAGGAGGCAGCTGATTGATGCTTCACTCTCATCGATGTTTCTAACTCTCTATCCCTCTCCCTTCCTCTTTGTAAAAAATCAATAAAATATATTTTAAAAAATAAAGAAAAATTTCTCCATTGCATTTAAGTTCACAGGTGTTGGATTCTAGATGGCTGCTACCAATTGGTTGACTTTCTATGGAGGCTGACATGATTAAACATTCTCTCTTTCTCCTTTCTGTATTCTCCGTAACCTCATCTTTCCCATAATACCAAGTATTTGGCTGAGAATAATGATGCTTTTAGAACATAAGACAGTATATTCCAGGAACAATGCTTTTCATTGAAAATGTGATTATTATGCTGTAAACTACAACAGCATTCATATTTGTTTTTTGATTTGGTTTTTATAACATCCATAGGTGTTGTTCTTTATGTCTCTAAGCTCCAGGAACTTGTATGAAGCTGAAGAAGCTCTGGCTCCCAGTGTGTGAACCCTCACGAAGTAACCCTTCTGACTCTCAGCAAGCAGCCTTCACCTCAGTGACACCTCAGCTGGCTGGAGATAAAAAGAATGTGAAGGGATCAGGGAATAGAAGATATTATGGCACACATCTTAGAACAAAGGAGAGCAGATAGGTTTTGTTAGAACTTAATCTTCTGTTGGTGAAAATGGATTAACAGCACAGTTCAAAGGGGATTGGGAGAGTAGTATTAAATTTTAGAGATTATAGCAGTTTTGTTGAGTTTTATTAATTAATTGATTGATGAATAGTTGTCTAATATTTGTAAGAAACTACAATTATATGTTATGTGATGTACACATTATTTCACAGTTGGATAAGTTTGATTAGATTATAGAAGAGAGCCTAATTTGAGATACAGTGTAGACCAGGGGTGTCTTCTTTGCCTAGCATGTACTGTGGCTTTTGGATGAATCCAACTGAAATAATATCAAGATTCATCTCTATGATTTTGGGGACAAAGTCAAAGAGACTTTCATAGAAGGACTTGAATGACTGCACCACTCATCACATTAATCCCAATGGAGACGAATGGACAGTGGCAGAAAAATGGCCTCACAAGAATGTAAGCAGGATTTTTCTAATATTCTTCTGATTTCCTCCCTTGAGAGGGACAGCTGTCCTGGTTGCCTGAAAGGCCACTGGGTGACTGTCTTAAAGAAGGGCAGTGTTTCAGGAGTGTTAGCTATACACTCAAGCCCTGAGCCTCGGCCACTTTCATCCTAAGTCCCCTTCCAGTCAAAAGTGGATGAAGAGCAAAAGGAATTCTAAGGACAGACATTGCACTTCTCTTGGGAAGGCTAACTGAATTAAAAATAGACTGGACTAGGTGGGACAGGCTCTCTTGAGAATGCTCCTTCCACTTAGTGTATTCTGGACAGGCTCTCCACTCCTGAGGCAGCTGCTGCAAGGGAGCAGCCAAGGTGGATCCGGGGTGGGGGCAGGGAGGAGGAGTTAAATCAGCCTCCTGTTTGAACAAAAGGTATCCTAGAGTTTCCCCCTTTAGATCTGCCCAGTTCACCAAACTCACCCTTTGTCAAGGTTTCTCTGATTCTAACTAGGAATAAAGTATGTGCACCTTCCTGCTGTGTCTTCTGGGTAGTGTGCATCTCAGGGCAGGTTTGCTCAAAAGCTGCAGCTTAAATCTGTATCTTCCCTCCATCCCACTGAGGTGAAAGGTCAGTCTCATTCATTACTGAAGGATCCTCCTCTTCCTGAGAGTTACTCAAGAATGGGAGGGGGAGACTGTGGGGCCTTCAATCATTTACTTATAGTCTCTGCTCTCCTTGCTGTCCAAGTCCACATAGTCCCTCAAAAGTGGGCTTCTCTGCTGCTCCTGGGCCTGTGGGGCATGAGAGGTGAGGTGAGGAGGGGGCTTTTGCCTAGGTTAGGAGACCTAATGATGTCCAGCCTTGATGAGGATTAACAACAACATTTTTTCACCTTATTTTTGTTGTTGTTGTTGTTAATCCTCACCCAAGCCTTGATGTCCAGCATTTCTGATGTCCAGCCTTCCTATGTGCATCATTTCTCTGAGACTCTGTCCCTCTCGGTAGAAATTTTTCTCCTGCATTTCTGTTTTCCAAGGCACTGTCCCCTCCTTCCTGTGCACAAACCCATCAAGGTGCTCAGGATTCTGGAAAACAGCCAGGCTTAGACAGTCTGCTAAGAAATTTTCCCTGAGGCAAATGGGGGTGTATGGCTATCTGTTGGGTACAAGGGCAGCAATGGGGCAGAGCACAGAAGTGATCCTGCCCCAATAAAACTGATTATAATGGAAGAATTCTGAGTTATAGAGGCAGTGGGGGAGAGGAAAGTGGGTGGAGTTGGCAAAAGAGTCAGGCAGGCTTGGTCACTGTGGAGTGTTGGTGCTCAAAAAGAAGATCTTGGAAGAAGATGATTGTGGACATGGCTCCTAGAGATGTCAGCCTGGTGAAGCCAGCAAAGATAGAGATGCAGAAAACAGAGCAGCATGTGGTGGCTAGTAGGTTCCCCACCACACCCCCACAGAGCCCCCTGCCATCAACACTTCCACTCCTGTTTATCTCAGATGTTAACTAGTGGTTTCAAACCTGACCCTTCTTATGGGGACCTCTGCAGGAGCATGTGCAAAAGTATAGGGATGAGGAGAAGCATCTCTCAGGTGTCATAGGAAGCAACAACAGACCAGTGATAAGTGTGCCTCTGTATCCCTTTGAGAGTCAGAGAGCTATGCATGATGCATGGTAAAGGCAAGGTGACTGGACTAATGAGCAATGTAAAGTAATTTTTTCTTTATAAAAACATGTTTCAAATAAGGGGAAAGCCCTCACATCCAGTAGGAATGGAGGTTTTGTCCTCTCTCAGAGCTAGCTGTCCTTTATGAGTAGAATGTAGAAGAGAACTAGGAAATTCAAAACCCACTCTCTTGGGAAATCATTTTCCTATGGCCCTTTCTGATTATCAAAGTAAACTGGATTCACCAAAACAGAAATATAAAAAAACAAAATCATCTATGATCCCCAAACCTGGAGATGACTGCTATTTATATCTTACTGTACTTACTATATATATATATATACACACACACACATACACACACACGTACATATATACATATACACCAAGACAGGATGTGGTACATACTTTTTTTGTAGCCTCTCAGACTGTAGTAGTGGCTCCAATGTGGACCCTTAAGGTGGAGTCTTTACCTAGAATGGGGGAAGGGTAGGAATAAGGAGAAGCACCTCTTGGGTGGCAGATGATATATATATTATTAGTATATATATGCCAAAACAGAATAATGGTACATTTTCTTTCCAACATTCTTTAATATATATTTTTTATTATTGATTTTTCACAGAGAGGAAGGGAGAGGGATAGAAAGTTAGAAACATCAATGAGAGAGAGACATCAATCAGCCACCTCCTGCACGCCCCCTACTGGGGATGTGCCCGCAACCAATGTACGTGCCCTTGACCGGAATCGAACCTGGGACCTTTCAGTCCGCAGGCCGACGCTCTATCCACTGAGCCAAACCGGCATCTTTCCAACATTCTTAACAGTAAGACACAAACATAGTCTCATATTTGTATTATTTGAGAAAGTGATTTTAAATGGCCATGTAACATTTTGTCATGTCAATGTTTCAATTTGCTTAATTAGTTCTATTTTATTGGGCATTTAGATTGTTTTTCAATTTTTATTTTCACTCTCAACATTATGTTAGCATACAGTTTTCTTTACTGTGGCCAAGAGTAAATATCATCATTAAAAAGACCTTATCTAGTTTGAATGATATCTCATTTTAATTTATATTTCTTTGCTTATTAGGAAGATGGAACATTTTTCACCTTACTTTTGTTGTTGTTAATCCTCACCCAAGGATATTTTTTCCATTGATATTTGTTGTTGTTTCAGGGGATGGAAGGGATCATCCCTGGGCATGAAGGAGGAAGAAAGAGAGAAAAACACCTACCAGTTGCCTCCTGAGTGTGCCCCAACAAGGGCTGAGGATCAAACCTGCAACCCTTTGGTGCTCCTGCTGATACTCTAACCATGTAGCAACACTGGCCAGGGCTCATCCTATTCATTTGTATTTCTTCTGTCATGATTTAGCTATTCATGTCCTTATTCAAGTTTACTCATGGAATATTCATCATATCTTGTTTTGTACTTGATTGTAAGGATGTTAACCTAATACTTTGTCATACTTAAGATTGCAAGTATTTTCCTTTGTTTATAGTTTAAATTGGTACTTGGTGGCATTTTGATGGTTAGAAGTACTACACTTTTATATATTGAAATTCTTTTTTCTATTATAATTTCATTATATTCTTAGGAAGACCTTTATTTCGTGCCCAGTGCACGAAATTCATGCACATTAAAAGGGAATTAATTAGAGGAATATTTTAATATTTCTGTTTTCCCTTTCTCTATAATAGAAGTGTCAGAGATGAAAGAAAATTGGTAAAATGTATATGAAAATCTCCCTCCTGTCAGAGTCTGGGGCATGCTGTGGGACCCAGAGTCAAGTCCCTGCCCACCTGTTGGCGCCTTGAAATCGCATGAGACCCAGACCCAGCTGGCCCCACCCCCATCAAGCCCTACAGTGTGAGCGGCACAGCCTCAGGTCCCCCAGCCCAGTGCTGGGGGCAGGGGGCACAGACTCAGGTCCCCTGTCAAGCCCCACTGGGTGGAGGGAATGTAGCCTCAGCTCCTCCATCAAGCCTCACCAGGCAGGAGGCACAGCCTCTGGTCCTCTGGTCTGGTGCTGGGCAGGGGCATGGCCTCAGGTCCCCAGGTCCTGGTGCCTCAGTGGGGGGCATGGCCTCAGGTCCCTAGGCCCCAGTACCGGGGCAGTAGGCATGGCCTCAGGTCCCCCAGCCCTGGCGCAAGGATGCGGGGGCACAATGGCCATATTAGCTCTTTATTATATAGAACTGGAGGCCTGGTGCATGAAATTGGTGCACTGGAGGGATGTCCCTCATCCCAGCCTGCACCCTTTCCAATATGGAATCCCTCAAAATCTGGGACTGCTGGCTTCTAACCACTTGCCTGCCTGCCTGATTGCCCCTAACTGCTTCAGCCTGCCATCCTGGTCACCCCCTTACCACTCTCCTGCTGATCCAATTGATGCCTAACTGCTCCCCTGCTGACCTGATCACCCCAACTGCCCTCTTCTGCTGGCCCAAATGCCCCCAACTTCCCTCCCCTTCAGGCCCAATCACCCCCAACTGCCCTCCTCTGCCAGCCTGATTGCCCTGGCCATCTTGTGCTGGCCATATTGTGATGATGTGGGGCTGGCCATCTTGTGACAACATGGGGCTGGCCATCTTGTGACAACATGGGGCAGCCGTCTTGTGATGACACAAGGGTGCGAGGATCACCTAGGCTTTTATTAGTATAGATAAGATATACAACCATCTACATTTGATTCTATATCTTATATAATTTTAAAAAATTTGAACTCTTTAATCATCCTTGAGTTTATTTTGGTGTTTATTGTGATGGTGGTATTTAAATGTATTTTCCTAAAGAATAATTAACCTTGTGTCTCAGTATTATTTTTCAAAGTTCCATTCCTTCCTAATTGATCTGAAAAGAACATCTTTATCAAATGCCAAATATCTAGCAGTGTGTGTGTGTGTGTGTGTGTGTGTGTGTGTGTGTGTGTGTGAATGTCTTTGTGCTGTCTATTAAACTTGGTGTATTCTTATATTCATCTAACATTTAATTATGGCTTTATAACATTTTAATAAATGCAGTACAAGTTATCATCACTCATTATTCATCTTTTTCTAAACTTTCCTGGTAGTCATCACCTGTTTATTCTCTCAGTTGGAGCTTTATAATTTAACTCTCTATCCCTTAGAGCCTCGGGTCTACTTCCTTCAATTGGATACTGTGAGACTTACCATATAACTTTATAATTCTTTCCTTCGTAAAATCTAGTTTTAGTGGATTTCTGTTCCTTGGGATTTTATCTTAACCCTATTCTTGTTTCTTCACTTCCTTCTTTTGTGATCTTGTCTAAACATTTTACATCTATTGTCTTTAGGAAAAATATCCTGATCTATATAATTAAAAACAGCTCACAGTTATTACTTACTACCATGTACTTGATAGCATTATGTTATTTAATTCTCCTTAAAACTCTACAGGATGAGAAGTAGTATCATCTCTATTTTACAGATGGAGTAACCTAAGCTTAGAGAGGTTAATAACTGTCCAAGTTCACACTTTTGCAGTGTAGTAAAAGCCAGGATTTAAGTTCTATTCTGATATACCTGTCAAATTATATTAGCTAGCACTTCAAAGAAAGATGAAGGAATAGTACATATTGTCTGCTTTAAAGCTGAAAATTATACCAACCACAGATATAGAATTCTACTTTTGGAATTGAAAGTGACACAAGAACCAGTATGTCATACTAAAGGAAGGCTGGAATCTTAGAGTGCTTAAAGATTTCACCCCCGACAGCTTGGCTCTGAATCCCAACTGTATTAAATGAAATAAATGGTAGATGATATAATCCATACACAGCAATCTCCACTGTGCCTGGCATACATCAACTCTAAGATATACATTTTTTCACATTTTAACAGGGTTGAAACCAGTAGGCCTCTCATAACCACAGTTTAATTGGCAATATTTATGTTACAATTGATGGCATCTTAGATTTGATGGAATAAGGTATTAAGTGCTTAATAAATGTTTAGTTATTACACAAGATAACTGGTCATTCATTCAGCAAATATTTATTCAGTGTGAATTACATGCCAGGCACTGTTCTAGGGACTTGGACAGAGTAGTAAACACAAAAATTCCTGCTCTCATGAAGTTTATCTTCCAGTGGGAAACATACATGAAACATGGATTAAGTAAAATATATAGTGTATCAGATGGTGATAGGTGATAAGAAATGAAATAGTAAGGGGAATGGACAGTCCAGGGAACAAGGAGTGCTATTTTAAATAGGGTGGTCAGGGAATGCCTCAATGACTGGGTTACATTTGAAAAAAGTATTGAATGAGATGAGAGGTTAAGCATGATAGCTGCAGGATCTTTCCAAGTAGAAGGCAGGCCAAGTATAAAGGCCTTGAAGTGAGAGCAGCCTTAGGATTTGTGAGGAGTAGCAATAGGGCCAGAATGGTTGAAGTGGAGTGAGTACAGGAGAGCAGTAAATGAGTTGGGGAGGGTAGCACTACAGAGTAGGGTTGGAAACTTTAAGTATGTGGGTAAGGATTCCTTGAAATCTTTTCTAAAAGGCTCTAGATCTAAGTGTAGAAACTACATATTGGGACTCAGAACCACTCAGCAAAGATTGCTGTCATGGCAATACTGCACTTAAAGCCACAGGATGACTTGGGGTAGGGTTGCATTAATTTAGGGAAAGTAAGGAGAGAAATAGTTCCATTTAGTCTCTTAAACATACTAATGCAACGTCAAAATGATTCATGGTGCAGAACAGTTTGAGGGCAGAATCATAATGGTATGTGATCAAAATAACTAGATGAGGCTACTCTGAGAAAAGTGACATTCAGGGCTTAAGCATTACTGATGAGGCACAGCACAAACTGGCCTTGGTTTGTTCTTTCAAAAGGCATGCTGCCACAACATCCATCTGCCCCTCCAGTGGGCTAAACAAAAAGCTATTTTAAGAATACTGAAGAACAGTTATGGGTGACTACATCATACAGGACAGAAGAGTACAAAAGTCCGATTTCTATAACTATCCTATCTAATAAAGAGGGAATATGCTAATTGACCATCACTCCATCACAAAGATGGCTGCACCCACAGCTGAAGTCAAGTTCCCATAAGGAGCCTTAACAAGCAATCAGCAGGGATCTGAGGCTATGCCCTCTCCCATCACTCCCCTCCCCATAGGGCTTGACAGTGGACCTCAGGCTGCATCCCCCACCTGGAAGGGCTTGTCAGGGGACCTGAGGATGCACCCCCTGCCCTGGCATCAGGCTGGGGGACCTCAGGCCACACACTCCACCTGGCAGGGCTTCAAGGAGAACCTCAAGGTGTTCTTCCCATCCTGGTGCTCGGCTAGGGGACCTCAGGCTGCTCCCTCTGCCCCAGCACCAGGCTGGGGGACCTCAGGCCACACCCGCCACCAGATGGGCCTTAACAGGGGACTTCAGGCCGGGGAA
The DNA here is from genome assembly GCA_011751065.1 of Lasiurus cinereus. NCBI lineage: Eukaryota > Metazoa > Chordata > Mammalia > Chiroptera > Vespertilionidae > Lasiurus > Lasiurus cinereus. Next base: position 30,967,921 of record JAAGEH010000015.1, on the reverse strand, counting down.
CCTCAGACCACACCCCCTGCCTGACAGGGCTTGACCAGGGACCTCAGGGTGCGCCCCCCGCCCCAGCACCAGGCCAGGGGACCTGAGGCTGCACCCCCCTGCCTAGCTTGGCTTGACAGGGAACTCCACACCTCACCCCCTGCCCCGGTGCCAGGCTGGGGGACCTCAGGCCATGACCCCCACCCCAGCACCAGGCCAGGAGACCTGAGGCCACACACCCCCCACCCAGTGGGGCTTGATGGGGGACCTCAAGGTGTGCTTCCCGTCTTGGTGCTGGGCTAGGGGACCTCAGGCTGCTCCCCCACCCCAGCGCCTGGCCGGAGGACCTCAGGCCACACACCCCACCAGGTGGAGCTTGACAGGGGACTTCAGGCCGTGCACCTCAGCACCAGGCCAGAGGACCTCAGGCTGCACCCCTACCCCAGCACTGGGCGAGGGGACCTGAGGCTGTGCCCCCTGCCTGGTGAGGCTTGACAGGGGACCTCAGGCCCTGCTCCCCACCCAGCGGGGCTTGACGGGGTCCTCAAGGTGCACCCCCAGTGCTGGGTCAGGGGATTTCAAGCCCCCTGCCCAGTGGAGCTTGACAGAGAACCTGAGGCTGCACTCCCCTGCAGGTGGGACTTGACAGGAGACTTGAGGCTGTGCTCCCTCCCAGTGCCAAGCCAGGGGACCTGAGGCTGCACCGTCATGCCTGGCAGGGCTTGATGGGGAACCTTAGGCTATGCCTCCCACCCAGCAGGGCTTGACGGGGGACCTCAAGGCACGCCACCTGCCCTGGTCTGGGCTGGGGGACCTCAGGCCACGCCCCCCATCCTGGCGCCAGGCCAGGGGACCTGAGGCTACATCCCCCGCCTGGCAGGGCTTAACAAGGGTGGGGCTGGCCAGGTCTGGATCTAGCCCAATGGGGGTGGGGACCGGCCAGTCTGGGTCTTACATGATTCTGAGGTGCATGTGGGTGGGCAACTCTGGGTGCGCCCCAGACTCTGACAGGAGAAAGGTTTTCATATACATTTTACTAATTTTCTTTCATCTCGGACACTTCTTTTATAGAGAAAGGGCAAATAGCATTATTAAAGTATTTCCTCTAATTAATCCCCTTTTAATGCCCATGAATTTCGTGCACTGGGCCACTAGTTTAATATAAGGCATAAATTTTTAAAACATTGTTTCTTAGAAACCAGGCTGCAGAGTGGATAAGAGCATGGTTTTTGAAGGCAGGCAGAGCTGGGCCCAAATGGCACTGTTGTCACTTAGTCCCTGTGCAACTTTGGTTAAGTAACCAACTCAAGCCTCAATTACTTTATCTGTAAACTTGGAATGATACTGCCCAACCTCAGAGTTGCTATGAGGATTAAGTGAAATAATATGTGTAAAGTGCACAGCACTGAAACTGCTCAGTAAAACCATAGCTACATTTTCCTACTAAAAATGCATTGCAACCTCCCAGGACCACGTCTGGCGAGTGGCTAATATTCTGCCAGCTTCGGAGATGGGAGGGAAAACAGGCCTGGCAGAGATACATTCCATTTCCTGCTTGCTCAGTAGCTGGTGATTGGAAGGCACTCTGCCACAATGCTAAAAAAAAAAAAAAAAAAAAAAAAAAAAAAAAGCATTGCTTACCAAAATTTCTTCTGTTCATTATGCATAAGTCTTAAAACAAATGTACTGAAATTGACACTGTCATCAAAATACAAATAGTAAAAGCAAAGAACTCTGGCCTGGTGACTCAGTTGGTACACCAAAAGGTTGCGGGTTCGATGCCTGATTGGGACGAATATGGGAGACAACCAATCGATGTTTCTCTCCTCTCTCTCTCTTCCTCTCTGACTAAAATCAATAAAACACATATCCTCAGGTAAAGATTAAAAAAATACAGATAGTAAAAGTAAAGAGAAAGTAGAACATTTCTCTAGAGTTTTAAAGGTAGTTCTAGCATTCAGAGTGTATGTATTGAACTTAAGACAAACCACCCAATTGACTTTTCAGATACATGGTAACCCTCACAACAATAAACATGATGATGGGGGGGAAAGTAGTCTATAGATGTAAGTACATAAAACACAAGAGTTTATTCTTGTATTATTATTTATTAATTATTGTATTATTTTCCATACAAACAACTGTAATCCCACTTTTGACCCACCAAACCATTCTTCTCGCTATCAGTAATCTTAAAGTGGTTCTTTCAGAAGACCTGAGAGGTGCATGGACTTGTAAAGTATATTCAGTGAATTAGCTGAGACAATAAAGACAGGTTCTATTGAGATCCTCCTCCCCAGTCCCACAAAGCATTTTTTTTTCTTAATTAAAATCCAGTAAGTGTCTAACAATCAGAATACAAACCGTATTACTCAGAAACTATAGAGAGAGCCAATGTTTCTTTCTGCCACCAAAAGTGTCCCTTATTTAATATGGAGTGTGTTGCCATTTAATCCAATTATATAACACTTGAGCATTAGACTATGTTATAAGGAATTTGAAGACATTTTCAGAAAATGAACAGCTTTTCCTCTGCCTAGCCACATGACTGAAGTCTACCAGTATCTTGCTCAGGATGGCATGAACTTCAACAATGCAGATAGATACACGTTAATGTACATTTATATAGAAGCTGTTACATTTATCAGACCCAGATTTGATTCAGAATGTTTTCTAGGAATATTCATGATCAGGCCCTCATACTTGAGGTATCTGAATTAAAGGTTCTAATGCCTTCTTAATGATGGCACTTATTTAATTTGCAGACCTATGAGATCATATGATTCCTATTGACAATTCAAGAGACTAGAATTGGAGGAACTTAGATCACACAAATCAATCCAAGATCTTACAGCCGGTATATGAATAAAAATAGTTATCCACAGTGATATGGATTATATGATCTTTATTATTTTATAATCCATTGATTATAAAAATCACACATATCAGATCAAACAGGAGTATCACAGTATGCTTTATTTTGCAGGTATTAATTAGTTCCTTAAATTGATATATCCAAAACTTCAGTTAGCTGCAAGCATCAGTTCTTCCAAAGAAGCTTAGGTGAAAAACAATTCTTTTTACTCATGAGCTCAAAGTCCTACTGTATGATGTACTGTTGTACTGATATAAAAATGAATTCAATAAGCAAAGCTAATTGCACACTCATATCATAGATATGGGGCTTCTTGTATTTTATGGGAACTGAAGCACTGTTTGTGTTAACCCTCTATTAATATTTTGGATTTTAAACTTAAATCTCAAACAAGATTAAACACACATTTGGTAATTATCTAAAATAAAGCCATGAAACTTAATGAGGAAATAGCAATATTATTTCCCTACCCAAAAAGTAGAACACTTTTAAGCAAACCTATAATTTTGAATGTATTTGAATTTCCAATTCCTATACTTACCAAGGTCACAATCTGATTTAAATAACCTGACTTCTAGATAATTATCTCAAAAATGTTTATTGAAATAAAGCTACTGTTCTTTATGGTGCCATCATTTCAGCCAAATAACAAACAAGCAATTGTTTTTACAGGACATTTGAAAAGAGAACATTCTTTCTTTTTGTTAATCCTCACCCGAGGATATTTTTCCATTGATTTTTAGGGAGAGTGGAAGAGAGAGGGAAAGACAGAGAGAAACCTCAGTATGAGAGAAACACATTGATTGGTTGCCTCCTGTACCAGGGCCCATGCCAAGGAGAAGCCTGCAACCAAGGTACATGCCCTTGACTGGAATCGAACCTGGGACCCTCTGGTCTGCAGGCTGACGCTCTATCCACTGAGCCAAACTGGTGAGGGCAAGAAAACATTCTTGATATACTTAGCAAATAGGGGAGAGCTTGACTGACTCTGCAAGTCAGAATTAGAATGTTCAAAGGGAGAAGTGATTGAGCAATTTGACTTTCTGAAAATATGCTTTTGAGATGCACACATAGGTAAGATAGTAAAGAAAGGTGTTGATGAATTTTTTTTTTTAAAAAAAAGTTATAGTTCCAGTTTTTGGCAGCGTTCTGGCATCAGTTAATGGCAACAAAACAGTGGTGAGCATCTGCATTGCGCTGAGAGTAGATAGGAACTTGATCCTTGGTTTTAATAACAAACTTGAGGTTTAAGCTTAATTATTCCATGGAACATTTCTGAAGTGAAGGCAGATCTTTGGAAACCTTTGTTTTTAGTTATATAGAGAAAAAATAGCTTGATAAAATAAACATCTGCCTTATACTAACAGGTGTGCAAAGCAGCTACTTGGGCTCTAGAAAAATACAACACAGTGCTTGTAAATCAAAGGGTAATTCAACAGCCTTGCCAATCAAACAGATACAGTACTGGGATGAGTAGTCTCTAGAATCTTACCCCAAAAGCTAGAGGTCTCTACCAGGATATAAATCTATATCAAGATAAACAAATTTACAGAATAATCCCAGTCCAGCTTTGGCTAGGCAGCCATCTAACTGATGACACATCAGGGCCCACTAGCCTCTAGAGTTAGCATTTGCTGCTTTGAGAAGAAAGAAATACTTTAAAAATATCCATTAGAACTTATTCATAAGGAATGGGAGAGGACAGGAGGCACACAAAGTACAGACATTTGTTTTTATCGAAGGACGATTAACTTTCTGAACAAGTTAAGGCTTTAAAGGAAAAAAAAAACATTCTAAATCATAACCCTAAAAAAAACATAAACCACTCTATATTAACACCTTAAAAAAAAGTTGAAGATCTTGCTTCATCCTTTGGAATAAATGTCAAGACTGTATAATCAGTATAGTCTAAACTCCAAAGGAAAAGAAAAAAAAGGCATCCTCAGTAAAATATAGTAGCCACTAACAGTGAAGAAAAAAGCTAGACTTTTGCTATTGAACAGTTTTGTGAAGCCATTTCTTTCCTTCCTTTATTGACTAGCAGAAAAACACTGATTTAAATAATCCTGATCAGGAGGTTGGGAAAGGAAGTCTTACTATGAACCACATTTTATGTTTGCCTCCCACAAAAATGAATTCATTATTTTCTTAAATTTATTTCCTGAAGCAAGTTAAATTCTCTAACAGCTTTGATTCTGCAAATGTCAAAGTAGCAAAATACAAGTAACTGCAACATATAAAATTATACTTCAGTAGACATGCTTTCATAATTAGACCCAGAGGCTTAAAATTATTTCTTACTAAAAAAAAAACATATTTTAAGCCACAATTTTTTCTTTCAATTACACTTTAACAAAGGAAGAAAAAATAGAAAAACAAAGGAAATTGGTCTTAAAACTTTTTTTTTCTTAAATAAGTGTTACTCATGCCCAAGTTAGCTAGCAATTCACTGAGGTTAGTCTGCATATCTCAAACAATCAATTGCACTAAATTTAATTGGCTACACAGACTGATATCCAGTACGACTTTTCCTTCTTCCAATCATATAAGAGATAAAGACAACAATTATAAGGAAGCCCAAGGCCACACCCACTGCAACAGGAATAAGAAAGTTGAGGTCAGAGTCTGCAGAACATTCTTCAGCTGTTAGAAAAGGATAGAAAGCAAGAAACAGAAATTAGTAAGGAATTCAATTAAGCAGAAACAACAAATAAGAAATAAGCATTTTGAAAGTATAGTTTTGTCTTTTAGAGCATTACCCCAATTCTCTTATTTTTTCTATATCTACCCAAAGATTTCTAGCAGCTGACCTCCTTCTATCTCTCATCAGTTCATCTCAGATCACAACAAATATCTCAGTACACAAAGGAGAAGTTAAGAAGGGGGAAAGGTCCAAAACACAGAATTGTGTTTTCCTAACATTGGGAGACTTGATGTTTCATTGTGCAATGTACTGGGGAAAAGAACTATCTTCTACACTTAAGACTACTGCCTGAGTATTTCCCCACTCCTTTTCTCCCTTGTCACAACTATCATCCTATATAATAAAAGCCTAATATGCAAATTGTTCCCTCAACCCGGAGTTCGACCACCAGTGGGCGGCATAGAACGTGGCAGGCATCTAGTGACACAGTGCTGATAGCAGGCAGCAGTGGAGGCTCTGCTGGCCTGATGGGCTCCCAATGAGAGTGGGACCCTGGTGGGATGGTGGAGCAGATGAGAGAGCAGCACCAGGACAAGGCAGGTGTGAGCCAGGGCCCAATCTCCCCCCAATCACCTCACAGATGGTAATCAGTGGCAGGGGGGGAGGGGGACCCTGCCCAGATTGATGGCCCTGCAGAAGGCGAGGGTATCTGCTGAGCTCACTCCTACTCCCCCTGCTACCCTCCCCTGGGATGCCAGGGCTTGTGCACTGGGGAAGCCCCATGCTCAGGTGCCGGGGCACCTGTGAGGAGCCTGCCCCACATCCACACGGCCTCTTCCGGGTGAGACAGGCTGCAGCCACTGGGACCACATGGGCCAATTGGACTCCCCATGGGTTGGCACAGGAAATGGTCTGCAAGGCTGGCTAGGAGAGAGCATGCTTGCCCGCCTGGCTTCTGTGAGGCACCACTGGGTGGCCCAGAGGCCTACGCTGTACCCCAGCCTGCAACATCCAGCTGTGCTCACTGCATCTCCAGGTAGAAACTCAGGCACTGTGACTCAAGTGGAGGAGGGTACACAGGGACCTGGGAACCCAGGTGCTGCTCAGAGGTCAGCCTGGACCTGCCCTTCTATGCCAGATGCTCACGCTTTGGTTGCTGGCCAGGTCCAGGGACCGAATTTCATTCACTGGGCCTCTAGTCCTAATATGCTAAGTGTCCAACCATTTGACCATTAGACCAGTGGCTATGACATGCACTGACCACTAAAGGGCAGACACTCTGACCAGTAGGTTAGCTTGATAGGGTCTGACCAATAGGGACTGGGCGAGATGGGCCTGACATGGTTCCTCCCCAGCCTTGATTGTGCACCTGTGGGGTTCCTTGGCCTGATCTGCACTCTCTCGCAATCTGGGACCCCTCAGGGGATGTCAGAGAGCCAGTTTCAGCCCAATCCCACAGGCCAGGCCGAGTGACCCAACCAGTGCATGAATCCGTGCACCAGGCCTCTAGTTGAAATAAAAATAAGAACTCTGTATAAATAAAAATTTAAACTGAAAAGGACTTAGGATTTTAAAAAAATGTAGTATAAACTTTTTCACACAGGCAATAGGTAATTGCAGGATTATATACAGTTATTTTTAGCTGAGCAGTGGCCTGGAAGAACAACAGAAGAATCCTATACATTTCAGTTCATTCCACTGGACCACCCAGAAGGCAGTGTGTGCCACACAGATTCTGAGCTCTGGATTCAGACAGAACTGAGTTTGAATCTTGACTCCATCAATTACTAAATAAAGATCCTTGGTCAAGTTATTTAAACTTGGCCTCACTTTTCTCATCTGTAAAAGGGGAATAATAATACTTATTATAAGGTATTTGGATTAAATATAATTGCATTTCTAAAGCATCTGATACACATCAGGTGATCAACAAATGTTCTTTCCCTTCTGTTTTTCTTCCATGTTTGAGATCCCGTCCAAGGAGGTTTAGGTTTTGAAGTAGCAAATAGAGATCAAAATAGGAGTGTTCCACTAATTATTAGTGAAAAAGCAAATATTCACTGCTTTAAGAGAACTTAAAAGAAGTTAAAATCCTGTGTTATTTATTGAAAGTAGTACAGAAGTTCAATGTACTACTGATCATATAATTTCAAGTTTAAACTAGTTTTACTATTCAGTGACTACATTTTACTAGGACAATTTTTATCAAAATCCTAATAACAGTTTTGTTGACCACTAGATATGTAACTTCACTGAAGTTACTTCTCTTTCTGTAAAATTATAGGGATAGAGTAAATAATCTTTTAGGTCTTTTCCAGTGTAAATCTAATGCAATTAATAAAAGGTGATATATGGTATGATTTATGATTAAATAACTTGCATTTTCCCCTAAGTTTATCTTTTGCTCCTCTTGTACTTTTGTCATTCATCAAAAAAAGAAAAAGAAAAACAGTTGCTAAGGTTCTGAGTATAAGTAATTACGGTAGCCTTTGTTGAAAGGATTTCTTGTATGTTACATAATGAAAGCCTTCAGAGACTGATAGCTGGGTACCAAAATACTGTAATCAGTGAGTTACAGAAATTCTGAACAAGCCAATATACACATAGAATTAATAAAATAATCATTTCAACATGACAGTCAACTTTATTAAGTGTCCTTGTTTTTACATTCAATATCTGTGCTGCACTTATAACAAGGAATAAGCTTCAATAGGGGCAGATTATCTAGCCCCTATTGAAGCATTTTAATAATGCCAAATTTTTCTCTACCCTGCATCTATGTTCTGCGCCCCAGGGACAATCATGAAGAAGCAAGAGCCTAGTTGCTATGCTTCACTGCATCCCTTCTAAGATTGCTATTAGCTTACATTTCATAGGTACCACTCTGATAACAACACTAAATAGATTTTAATGCTCTAGAGGTCAACAAAATAAGGTATAGAAACACAATACAATCTGTCCTTAATAGTTCACAGAATATTTCTATCTTTCAATGCTAATCGGGCATCCAAAAGACAAGAATAACAAGAAAAATAGGCAAGTGGTTAAATATGCTTGAATCTTTTCAGTATCTATTGAGGAAAAGGAAACATTAAAAAAAAAAAACTAATTCTCAGGCCAGGTTAAGTTCTGCTGTGACCTTTTGATTCTATTATTTACCTAGAAGGTAAAAGTCACAAGCCTGAGAAATGGACTTCATCTGTAACTTGGACTCAAAGAAATCAACAAAAAGTCACATAACCTAAAAATGCTGATGGCCCTGAGGACATTCAGCTGAAAAGCAAGTTTGAGTATATCTGATAGAGATTCATGCCACATCAATATTTAATGAACTGTATGTAAAGGCACTGTGATGAGTTTAAATCAGTATAGTTCTTATACATTGAAACAGAATACTAGTAGTGAAATAGTACTTATTAATTCTATTAAGAGACAGCTACATATTTTATTCTTATAATGATATTAACAAGTTTAAGGCATTTTAGGATCAAAATTTGGTCAAAGCTTAAGACAGATCTTAAAACATTGCACACCAATGTTCTTTTTAACAAGTTTATATTCAAGACCAGCAAAAACATTTTTTATTTTAAGCTGATCAAACATAAGTTTTTTTATTTATAAAGACTTATCTCAAAATGCTAAGCACTGATTTAGTAATTAATTTTAAGGAGCAAAGTGTTTCAAAATTAAGAGGCAAGAAAATCTTATGTGCATGTATTTTTATATAATCAATCATATTGCAGGTTCTAAAACTGCTCATATCCAGTGTGATGGTGCTTGAGACCAATTAAGTAAATCAGCAACACTAGAATAAGTATTCCTGCCAATGCTGCTCCCACTGCTATGGGCACAAGGAAGTTGTCTTCATCTGCACTGCAGTCTTGAGCTAGATGTGGAGAAAGGAAATTGAGACAGAAAGTGACAGAACTTCAAATCTGTAAATTTTTAGTTAAAATGACAGCACTTCTCAACACATATTTGTTTTTTACACCAAAGTAACAAGTCATTGGCATTCATTACCAGCAAGTGAGATGTCCAACAAAAGCGATTTTCCAAATAACAAAATCACATATTTTTAAATACCCCCAAAATGCAGTCATTTTGGATGAAAGTTATATAAAACAATCACATACTTCCCAGATTTCTTAAACAGAAGATAATGGATAAATATAATTAGCCTTTCCTTGATGACCATGCTGTGAGCCTGTAGAGGCAAACTGTTATGATGTTGAAGCACAGTGGAACACTGCTGGTTGTGAAGTATTGATGAAATGAACCAAGTGACCAACTAAAAATGCAGACCCAAGAACTCACTGCATAGCAATCTGGAGTCATTTAGTAGTGGGAAAAGATGCAAACTAGCCCTGGTGGTATAACTGTCTGTCTCAAGATGATCAGTACAGTGTGAGACTCAGACAAAAAATTCAGTGATTATAATTTTTAAATGGGCTGTAATAGAGGCAGACAACACACAAAGTGTCATGGAAGTGTTCAAAAGCACGCTCAACTCAGCCTTGTTACACAAGACATACTTAAAAAAGAAGTGACACTGGAGCTGTTTTTAAATAAGGTGATGGCCGAAGCCGGTTTGGCTCAGTGGATAGAGCATTGGCCTGCGAACTGAAAGGTCCCAGGTTCGATTCCAGTCAGGGGCATGTACCTTGGTTGCGGACACATCCCCAGTAGGGGGCGTGCAGGAGACAGCTGATCAATATTTCTCACCGATGTTTCTAACTCTCTATCCTTCTCCTTTCCTCTCTGTAAAAAATCAATAAAAATTATATTTTAAATAAGGTGATGGACAAAATAGATCCAGAGACATAGAAGCATGGAACACACTGATGAGTCTCAGATGGAAGGCAGGGGTAGGTGGGTGGGGAGAGATTACCCAAAGAATTTGTAGGCATAACCTATGGACACAGACAATAGGGGAGTGAAGGTCTGGGGCAAGGGATGGGTAGAGGAGGTCAATGGGGGGCGGGGAAGAGGGATATCTGTAATACTATACTTTCAACAATAAAGATACATTTTAAAAAGAAGAGTATAAATTAACTATGCAGGTAATGGGGGAAAGGCACTCCAGATATAGGGAACAGCACAGACAAAAATAAGGAAAGTATGAAAACATGGCACTTCGAGAAATGAAAAAAGGTTAGCATAGCTAGAACATCGGATCAAGAGGTACTTTTGGCTGGGAAAGCAGAAGGAAAGGGATACTAGGACCAGCTTACAAAGGCATTGTATGCTCTAGTAGTTTTGGCCTTATCTGACAACCAAAAAAAAAAAAGTGCAGTAGGATTTTAGTCAGGAAGTTATGGCAGATGGAAGACTGGTACTATTAAGTTAGAAAGCACCTCTATTGCTAGAGTTCAGTAATATGGTCCTGAGCTGGGTTAACGAAATGGAAATGCATAAGGGACAGGCTAGATATCAGATTAGAAGGCAGAATTGACCAAATGGATGTCAGAGGTGTGATAGGAGGAGGTAATTTGAATGGATTCCAATTCCACACAGCTTGAGTGACTATGTAGATGCTGGTGCTAGTTCATGATGATAGGAAATACAGGAGGAAGAATATATGCATTTCAGTTTTGTTTGTAGTTATTTTTGTGTGGGGGGTTAATTTTTTAAATTTTGTGTATAGGGGAGGGTAGAGAGGGATATGTGCAAGATGGGGATGTTCAGTGTTAGATCTGTTGAGTTTAAAATACCTGTATCTGAGTCAAGTGGTTGATGAACCTAAGTGGTAGTTAAACCACAAAGATATTTTTCAGTGACAGAAAGTAGTAAAAAGAGGGCCAGAGACAAAGCCCTTGGAAATACCACTATTTGAGGGACCAAGGAGCAAGAAAAAAAATAGAAAAGGTAGGTAGAAAATAGTGCCACAGAGGTCAATGAAGGAAACAGTTTCAGGTAGTGTGGGAGAATAGTGTAAAATATTAGAGAAGTCTGAGAAATTGCAATTAGATCTAGCAATATGGAAGGTGAGGACTATGAATCAAATTACTGCAGGTTTAAGAGTGAACAAGGAGTGACTGGTAGATCAAGAACTTGGCATGGGGAACACACAATACTCCTTTCAAGAAGTTTAGAATAATAGAAAGGACAACGGGGAGGTAATTATAAGGGGGATACAAGATCAAGAAAGGATACTTCAAGGTGTTTATAGGATGAGGGAAATGGCCATTAGTATCTGACAGGTTGGAGATGCTGAATAGTACAAGGTTTCCAAAGAGGTAGGAGAAATGGGATTCCAGAAGCATTGACTAGGAAAAGAAAACTTACTGAGACTGGAGAAGAAGAAGGAACAAGTGGTTCAGGTAGAGGTTAAGTTTGCAAAAAGGGAAGAAGGCTAGAATGTTGAATCATCACTTCTTACCATTTTTTCCATTTCCTTGTCTCTTAGTGCCCTAGATCAGTGGTTCTCAATCTTTCTAATGCTGCAACCCTTTAATACAGTTCCTCATGTTGTGGTGACCCCAACCATAAAATTATTTCTGTTATTTGCTACTGTTAATGAATCAATGTAAATGTCTGTGTTTTCCGATAGTCTTAGGTTCTACAAGACCCACAGGTTGAGAACCACTAGCAGGGTCTCCTATCGGAAAACACAGATATTTACATTATGATTCATTAACAGTAGCAAAATTAGTTATGATTGGAGGGGTGTCACCACAATATGAGGAACTGTATTAAAGGGCCACGGCATAGAAAGGTTAAGAACCACTGCCCTGATCTCCTCCTAGCTGGCAATCTACCAGGGATGTCCAAATCAAATAATTAAACTTATTAGAATTTGTGTCAAAAATAAGAATGAACAGGCCGCAAGGCAATTCTGATTGTGCTTGTATTTAAACAATGTGCCACACTAGCCTCTGGGGCAAAAATTGGGGAAAAGATGCAGTCCTGACGTTTATGGACTTTATGACATCAACTGTGGCTGCCAGCTCAATGATCTTCTTTACCTGCTTCTTGGTCCTGTTAAAAATCCAGATAGCTGAGGTTGCAAGATGTGACTTGTAAATACATGGTGTGTGTTAAAAGCACCCAGTTAGATCCTCCCCTTCAATTTCCCAAATTATCACCCAGCACATAAATTATTAGGTAACATACACCTTATAATGTTATGTCTTGAATTTAATATAAATTGGGTTTTTAAAAAATTCATTAGATTAATTTCTAATTCTGGCAATTGATTCATAGTCATCTTTCCCAAATTGGGTATTTGACCTAGTACAGTTTTCATAAATAGTGCTAATAAAGCTTTCATGTAAGACAAATATCCCAAAATGGCAATTCCACTCTTACAAAGATCTTTTTACATGCTGTTACTTATTTAAAATGCTCTCAATCGGCATGTGAAGTATTAATTTACAATAATGATTTTGAGCATCCAACCTTTAAAGATTCTTTAAGTAATGGAAAGATATTTTGGTAAAACAGGAATTTTAATAGGATCACATCCTGAAGAAAAGAAAATCTCATTCTATAATTCATTTTGTTCCAATTTTAGTGTATGTGCTGCCAAAGTGAGCACTCTATAAGTCATTTTGAACTGATTTATTTGCCTAATGTACACTTGAGACGGTACTGAAAATATTTTGGGGGAAAGGAAAAGTGTATTTTTGGTAGAGTTTAATAGTCAGAGAAGCAGTAAAGATTTTTAAAGATAAACTATTTATGGGCTTTGAAATTTCAATGAAGTTTCTTGTAGATTTAAAAAAACTGTTATTTTCAAATTTCTGTGCAGAAATCTTTCAAAAATAATATTGTGTGAGTTGGAAAGTTGAGATACACATTTTTTGAGATATACATTTATTAAAAAATATAAAACAAAAACTCCTCTTAAAATCAATTGTGTCAAATTTCTCTTTGTAAAAGTCAGTATTAGGAATTACATTCTTATGTAACATCTTTTTTTATTATATATCTTTTAGATCTATAACCAAACTGAACTATATCACATGAATCTGAAAAGATACCTCAAGCTACTATCACTCAGATATGACTATACTACTTTCAAAAACAAAATATGGCAATTTTGATGCAGAAAGTTAGCTACCAAGGTAATAGATGAACAAACGGGTGGGAGAGAGATGAGCCCAAGCCAATTTAACATTATCTACCTAAACAGAAATGAAATGCTATAATCTTAAAAAATATGTGTGTCTTATAAGAATTCCTCCTTAAAAATAAAAGAAACAAGATGGTGCATTTTATACTGTATGTTATGTTCTTGATACATAATAAGGAGCTTCTTAATGAGATTCCTTTTACTGGTAAATATACTCAAATCTTCACTGAAATAGAAAACTACCACTCCAAAGAAATAGAGAAATAAAGCCCTCAGCTTTAAGAGACCCCAGAAGTTAAGCAGCTTGGCCAAAGTGACATGGAAGCTAATAGCAAAGGTGGGAGCTATGATGATTAACTGGCAGTCACTTGGCAAACCTGGGTAATCCAGAGGAAATTTATGAGCCAGATTGCTAAGTGTGTGTGTGTGTGTGTGTGTGTGTGTGTGTGTGTGTGTGTGTGTGTTATACTAAGGTTCAAATATTTTAGAGTGGAAGATTGCACACAATCCTATTTTGGTTCAGATTAATAGTTTGGATTATATAGCTGCAATGCATAGCTGCTATGTATAGGTATAAAATATCAGCCTCATTTTAGGAATTGAGAAAAATGCACAAGATACTCTGATGCTTTTCACTATTAAATATTCTTTTGTTGTTAATCCTCACTCGAGGATATTTTTCCATTCATTTTTAGAGAGCGGAAAGAAGGATAGAGAATAATCAATGTGAAAGAGACACATCAATTGGTTGCCTCCTGCACACAACCTGACGAGGGCTGGGGAATCAAGCCTGTAACCAAGGTAGTGCCCTTGACCAGAATGGAGCCTTGAACCCTTCAGTCTGCAGGCCAACGCTCTATCCACTGTGCCAAACCAGCTATGGCTTAAATGAATATTCCTGACTGCTCGTTCCACAATTCACTACACACCAGGTCTGGCTGAGGAGCATATACACAACACACATGCACGCACACACACACGCACACCTTATCCCAGACCTGCTAAATTAAATATTAAATACTCTAGGAATGGTGCCTGGAACTTGAATTTTTATAACAAGTTTCCCAGGTGATTCTTATACTGCAGCCAACCCAGCATCAGTAGAGACCCATGTATTAGACTACTCTTCCGGACAGTAATAACACAACAGAACATTTTGGAAATAATTTAGTTCTATTTCTAAGCATTTGTAAAGTTTTCCCTTTTGGAGGAAATTGCCATTATGTGATATACAAAATCTTGACTTCAACCAATGGGAAATAATGTGAGCAAATTTCCTTAAGAAATAAAATAACCTTTATTGTTTGTTTTAGAAGCAATATGTTGAGCAAATGGACAAGCAAATATCTAGAGAAATACTATACATCAACTAGTGGCTTAAACATTTGAAAGAAAAACATGAGAAGTATTTACATGGACCAGTTTCTTTATATATAAATGCTAACACATGAAAAACACTCAGAACCATCTAGGTGTTAGACCATCAAGGTGTAAATCCAATAAAGCAAATTAAACTACAAAAGGTACGAAGAGCATGTGGCTGTAGGAAATAACCGTATATAAACTGGCCCATGTAAGATACAAAAATATTCAACGAAGTCAGATTTTCTAGAAAACAGTGTTAAGGAGAGATATTTTCATCTGAATCAGATATATAATTAAATGTAGAAACTTTTAGAAACATTAACAGCATTAAGCCAGTGCCACCCACTTATGCTTTAATTTCTTTTTTTTAAAAAAAAACTGCTTTGTTTTGACTCATTAGAAACATCTAAGACCTACTTTTTTATAAGCATTATCCATTCTTTTAAGATTAACAATCTTACCCTAACATACTATTTAAATAAAAATATTGTTAAAAATCAGATTTACATTTTGTCTTTTATAAGTTCCTTAAGCTGACAATGCAGCTCATTGTAGCTTTAAGAGAGGTGTTGATCAGGAATCTGATTCTGAGCCAGTAAGAATTTCAGGCTACTCTAACCAGAGAGCAAATTTAAGTGGGAAAAAATATTCAACACTCCAATATAACTGGAAAGATAGTTATAGATATACACATGCTAACAGGCAATTGCTTGTGTGTGTGTGTGTGTGTGTGTGTGCGTGCGTGTGTTTAGTTATACTACCAAATTAATTCAATATCAATAATACTTCAGAACCCAGATATATCATTTAAACACACACACACACACACCAAAAAACAACAAAACTCAGGCACCTTTGGTATATGGCTGTATATTAACAATTTCTAAATTTCTCAGCCATTCCAATAAAAACACCTAGAAACAGCAAGAAATACTGGATATATTAACTATGAAGCTGAAATGTTTTGCTTTCTCATATAAACATTAGGTGGTTCACGGTAGATGGACAACTGGTGCATCTCCCCAGAGGATAAAACTGAACACAAAATACATGAATTAATAATGATTCTACTATAATGAACAATAATAATGTAAGTTTTGATTAGCATATAATCATTTAAATAGGAAAGCCAAATTAGTATATGTTGTAGCAATCACTATAAGCTGGAAACAAAGAACAACTCTTTTAAAAAGAAAGAGAAAAGAACAACATTTTAATGGAGAAGACCAAGATTTTTGGGTTAGGTGCAAGTTACTTTATAGGTGTAAGTGCTCTTCTTTATCTAGGTTCTAGGACATACTGGCATTTCTTCTTTAAGGAAAAGAAAAGATAAAAATGGAATAAAAGATATTACTACCTTCAAGGTTACTGGAAGTCTAAAGAGAAGTCTACATTAACTTTAGCTCTGCAGATAGAGGCCAATTTACAGGTAAAATGACAAAGGCCCAAAATTGGCACTGCCTAGCAATTATCTCTAAAGCACCTAGAAAATTAAAATGCCCAGCTGGAATAGTCTTGTATCTTGCAATTTAAAAGACTGAAATATTCAGGGTTGTTGTTTTTTTCAGAAGGGATTAAACAATAAGTTTAACACCTATTCTAAAATTTCAAAAGCTTTGCATCTTTTGTCATTACATCCACAGTAAATACAAATGTATTCAAAAAGCATTAGGAAAGCAGTCATTGCTAAGAACATAATATTAGACTGTTCAAATTTACTAGCATATCTCTATTAGGTTAAATGTGTAGTAATGTCAAAGCAGCTAAGTTAACCTGCAAACAATATCACAGAAAAAAAAATGCAAAAGGAGCAAGTACAAATCCACTGTAGAATGTACTGTCTCAATTCAACCACATGCAAGAAAACAAATCTCTTTTTAAAACCTGTTTTTCCTAAACTGTATATTTCTAGTCAGAATGACTAAAGTAAAAACACTGGAACACTAATTCAAGCCAATAAAATAGAACCTATAATCCAGGTGATTTTGCACATGCCTTTGGCTGTAGAAACAACGGATTTAAATGCCTTGGTTAGGAAAACCAAATTCACATGACCAATTTGTAGTTTATAGTTTTGGGGTGTTTGTATTTATTTAAGTACAAAACCCCCCATACCACTGGTTCTAAGATTAGAACTAAAAGTAAATATACCTTAAATTGAATAGTATTGCATGTTGGAACTTGTACTTGCTTTGTTACTTTGGAACAGAGATCACATATGCATTAGTGTTACAGAGTCTGATATCCAGCATAACTTTTTCTTCTGCCAATTAGGTAAGCAATCACTATAACGATAATCAAGCCTGAAAGACCAGCACCAACTATAATTGGTATTAGAATGGTGTCATCATCCAGCGAACACTCCTGGGCTGTAGGTGAGAAAAAGTGTGTAACAAATAATGAGTATAATAAAAAAGTAATGTCCAAAAGTAAAAGATGTTGATTCAAAAGTCAGAAGTACTTTTACAAGTTCAACTTTAAGTAATTAAGACAGGTATATTTTAAAGATAAAGCTACAGAACATTATAGATTGTTCTAGAATTAAAATCCTAAAACTCATTTGTTCTTTCATTCATATGTTTGTACAAATATTAATATATATAAATACATATATATTTGTATTTATGAGTAAATGCACACATGAGTACATGTTTATTTATATGCAAAATTCTTTCCAAAACAGGAGTATTACTTTATTTAAAATGAAGCAAACTAATCTAGCCCATTTCATATGGCCAGATGAGCCTCTTGGTGGTAGAGTGAATGTCTTTTGGGAGACTGGGACCAGATCAGGATGGTTTAATCATGGGATTAGGATGCCCAGACTAACTCTGGAATCCTTTAGACAAGAGAATGGCAAACTAGCCCATGGGCCAAATTTGGACCAAGAGCTAAAAATGGCTTTTAAACATTTTTAAATGGTTTAAAAGAAACAAAAAAAGAATATTTTGAGATATAAGAATTATATGAAATTCAACTTTCAGTATCCACAAATGAAGTTTTATTGGAATACAGGCACACTCATTTGGTTATTGTCTGTGGCTGTTCTCGTGCTACAATAGCAGAGCTGACTAGTTGTGAGAGAGACCATATGGCCTTCAAAACTTAAAACATTTACTGTCTGGGCCTTTACAGAAAAGTATACAGATCTCTGACTTAGAGTACATGATTTTAGTGGTTGCAAAAGTCAAGAAACTGGGACTTCTTACTACTTTGAGTGTGTTCATTACATTTAG
Organism: Lasiurus cinereus; assembly: GCA_011751065.1. Classification (NCBI taxonomy): domain Eukaryota; kingdom Metazoa; phylum Chordata; class Mammalia; order Chiroptera; family Vespertilionidae; genus Lasiurus; species Lasiurus cinereus. Next base: position 30,949,748 of record JAAGEH010000015.1, on the reverse strand, counting down.
CATACATTTATCAATCTGATCAGGATTGGCAGTCCATAAAATATTTTTTCTATTCCTAGGGAGTAGTCTGATCCAGTAAAATCCAATCAACACTCTTTTGCTTTACTACAAGTCTATCGCTTTCTCATATATAGTCAAGTATTACCAGTGCGTTGTATTTATAGGCACCCACAGTCAAGAGCATAGCCCAACAAATTGGTGATGCATTCATTATCAACACAGGGATTGGCAAAAGCAGATTAAAGTTGTTCATATCGAAAAATACAAAATAATAATACAAGAATAAACTGTTTCATGTACTCATAACTATAGATCTATTTTGCGTACCCTTATATTAAATGTTGTATACTCCTTTGGGTGACATTTTAAATTCTATGTATATAAAAAGCAAAGTTTCAAATTAGAGAATTTACAGAGCTCATCTCTATTACAGCTGACTAGATATACAGGCTTGAGCTGATATTACACTGCAAATAATTTTAAATTCTAAACACAAATCTAGACCTAAAATTAAGGTAATAATGTAGACGAGCTATATAAAGACTCAAGAAGAAAATTATTAAAGGATCAAAATAATTGAAGTAAAAAAGACACACAAGTAAAAAGGAAAAGAAATGTTTTTAAAAAATTTTAAATGTGATTTAACCTCTCTTGTCACAAGAATGGTAGTAGGGTGAAGAACCAAATTTACTGTGACCTAACCAAGTCAAGCTAGGTATTCAGCACTACTGCAAAAGTAGCTGAATGGCTCAAAGCATATTGATTTTTAAATACAGCTTCTACATTTCTTTCTAAACCAGGGGTGGGTAACCTTTTTTCTGGCAAGGGCCAGATGGATATTTATAACATTTGTGGGACACACAAAATTATCAACTTAAAAATGAGCCTACTATATTTGGTAAAACATTTATTTAATTCACCCTAATGCTTTGGCAGGGCCAGACCAAATGATTTAGTGGGCCTTATACAGCCCATGGGCTGAACGTTCCCCACCCCTGTTCTAAACCATGGAATTAATTGTTAAAAATGCTGTGGATGACTGGATAGCTGTGCTCAGCAGAGCTGTAATCCACAAACCAACAATTTTAAGTAAATGGTTTAAAAGATCAAGTCAATTAAGGAATTTTGTGTACTTTTTTCTTCATGCAAATTTTAATCCTGTAATGCCAAATGCATCTTTCATACTCATATAAACACTGTAACCAGCTGCTTGCAAAGGTTTCATTAAAAATCTGATAAACACTAACATAAGGACTGAAAAGATCTTCAAAAAGGCTCATTCACACTGGCACATGCTTTTTAAATTCTCCAGATCATTCTGGCTAGCCAAAGCATAGTTCCTGATATTTGAGGCTTTGTTACGAGAATCTTTTGTCTCAACAAAATATGACCAAACTGCTTTTATTCCAGTATGAAAATGTTTCCAGCTAGAAGACGGCCCAAGGCAGATGTCAGATGCTTAAAGCTGCTGTTCCCAAGTGTCATCCTTCTCACAAACTAAAACCTGGGGAAAGCGTCCCTACCTTAAGTAAAGCTCATGTGATGCTTTTATCAGTTTTTAGCTTTAAGAAGTTTGTTGCAAATGGTTTTTCAGATCACACGAAAATCTATATTGAGCAAAATGATGAACCAAATATAGAGTGACACAACTTGCTCAAGGCTTTGAGAACTCTACAATGGAGTTGAGAGGGGAGTTTATAATTTCTCTAGTTCAATGCTTAAGTTTCCATGACTCAAAGGGAAAATCAACATAAGACTATCAATTATTAATAAAACTGGTTTGACTCTTACCTGTAGAATACTTTCCTTCTATCACATTGAAAGGCTGAACCCTTAGATAAAAGGTATTTATCTGAAATGTTCCAGACACTGAAACCGTCTGCTCTTTGTTGCACATATAAGAACTTCCCAGGGGGGCATCCCAGTAACTAAGATTGTTATTTGCAATGCTGAAAACTTTAAAGAAAAAAAATATGTTAGTAACTTCTTATCCTATTAACATAAAAAGTGAGACTGTCCTCAGTATTTTTCAGTGAAGTATAAGAGCTTGGGGTACAAGATCTACCTAAAAATGCAATTCTTCCCATCACTTGGTTCCTTATCTTTTGTTTTTTTCTAAATTTAAGTATAGTTGGTATACAATATTATATTAGTTTCATGTGTACAAGATAATGATTCAACATTTTGTACCTTACAATATAATCAGCTCACTAATTCTAGTTATTATTTATCACTGTTCCCTGCTTTTTCTATAGATGTTTCTATAGTCTAAAAATCAGTAACATCCTTAACTATTACCCACCATAATTTGAAAATATGGTATACTGCAAAAGATAGACTACTATAATGCTAAGTTACTGATTTTAAGTTGTAGTCAAAATATGATTTTTCACACAAACTCTTCTGTCCCATTAGACACTATTTGGTAACAAGACAATTATGGTTTCTATTCCTTTAGTGTACCACACACTCTTTACCACGAGGCCAATATTTTGCTTACCAGAGCCATTAACCAAATACATGCTGACATTCACTTCCTTCAGATAGAATCGGTTTTCATTTTTCTATTTAAAAAAATGAGTTTGCAGTTAATCAACACATCATAAGGACTGTTTCATATCAGAGAATTTACAGAGCTCATCTCTATTACAGCTGACTGGATATACAGGCTGGAACTGATATTACATTGCAAATAATTTTACAGGTAGTTACTTTCTATAGAATAAAAGCAATCTAATACCATTATCCAAAAGATAAAACTACGAATTGGACCTTTATTCAACAGAAAGTATTCTACAGGTCTAATTGCTGTGCTCAGCAGAGCTGTAATCCCCTGGGGGTCTTGGAATGTTTCAGTGGGTATTGGAATTTAATATTAGAATAAATTGTAACTAAGTAGAGAATACAAAACAGGACAGAAACCCTTTTCCTCTGCATTTTGTTTCTAATTTTTGGACCAGAGATATAGTATATGGTTCTCAGACATTCCACAATTAATTTCCTCCATTTTATTCCTCCTGTCACCTGCTAAGCCCTCCCCATCTTTAGCTTGGATCATAATTGCTTCTAACTGAGCTCTATGCCTTTCAGCCTCTCAAACTCAAGCTTTCCTTCTCTGCTATTATTTTTCTGACTAGCCAGTCATTCCAATTATGTCAGTGCTTAGCATGTACAAGGTAACATATTGAAGTGCTCGAGGGAGCTAGCAAAATGAACCAGATTTGAATCTTGTGCCCTCCACCCCCTGTTTGCAATCTGCCAGGGAAGATAAGATAAATACGGTAGTCCCCCATTATCCAGTCTTCCTCTCTGCAGTTTCACTTTCTACAATTTTAGTTGTTCATGATCAACCACAGTACACGAATTTTAAATGGAAAATTACAGATATTTGTAGAGAGAGAAACCAAATTCACGTAACTTGTATTACAGTATATTGTTCTATTTTATTATTTATTGTTAATCTCTTATTGTGGCAAATTTATAAATTAGATTTATCATCAGTATGCATGTATAGGATAAATCACAGTATATACAGGGTGTGGTACTATCTGTGGTTTAAACATCCCTTGGGGGTCTTGGAATGTTCCAATGGGTCTGGTCATATATGTACTATAATAGAGGAATGATTTGAATGTGAGAAAAGGAAATATTTTTTGTAAATCTTTCTAAAATATAATTAGATATAATCCTCAACTTATTTGGCACATATTCCATAGAGAAAAAAGGTTTTAGGTTCAAGAAACCAAGTTCAGATATTAAACAATTAACAGACCTAAATTTATATATATACTGTACATAAATAACTATATTACAAAAAGAAAGTGATTAAGTTATGAAAATAAAAAGGATAAAAATTACTTCCAACTAAGGGAGGAGCAAAAGTAATGCAAGCTTAGGGATGGGCCATTTGAATTGGGTAGGATTCAATTAGAAAACAAACAGAAAAGGGTATTCAAGAAGGCAACAACATGAGTAAAGGTAGAAAATAAGTGCAATCATGCCCTAGCTGGTTTGGCTCAGTGGACAGAGCATCAGTCTGGGGACAGAAGGGTCCTGGGTTCGACTCTGGTCAAGGGCACATGCTCAGATTGTGGGCTCAGTCCCCAGTGAGGGGCATGCAGGAGGCAGCCGATCAGTGATTCTCTCTCATCATTGATGTTTCTAACTCTCCATCTCCCTTCCTCTTTGAAATAAATAAAAATATATTTTAAAAAATAAGGGTAAAAACAAGTGTTCTAGAATCTGAGAACTTACTAAGTGCCAAGCACTGTTCTTAAAACTTTACTTATGAAGCTTCATTGAATTGCACCATCCTATTTTGAGATGGGATAATCAGAATGAAAAGATGTTAAGTAACTTTCCTAGAGGTTATATGGTTAGTAGTCAGTGAGCTGGGATTTGAATCCAGGAAGTCTGGCTACAGAGCTTGTGTGCTGATTACTACCTATCTCCTACCTCACTGGATTGTGTACAGAAAACAAGGTGAGGAAAGCATGAGATTCATGAAGGGGGAACGAAGGAAACAAAGCTGAATCGCAGGTTACATTGCAGTGTTGGGGAGGGAGGCTAGAACTATCCTGCCAGGAATTTAGGTATTATCTTACTGGCAAAACAGAACCACTGAAGGTTTCTGAGAAAGGGATGTGCTTCAAGAAGATTAGCTGATGCAGAACATTGAGGGAGGGGAGAAAGAAGAGGGATGAATTACGGAGACTGAATAGTCCAGGTATGAGGTAATGCAAATGAGTCAGGGCAAAGGCAGTAGGGAATGAAAAAGGAGGGGACAGACTCAGAAATTTCAGAAGGAAGCATAAAGGAATACTTGACCACCTCCTCACATCTCTCCTCTGCTTAGGCTATGTCCTGGCTCAGCATTCAAGGCTCTCCACAATTTGTCCCAACAACTCTTCCATATTTATCTATTACTAAACATGCTACATGCCCTTGACTGGGTTTCTTTATCCAGAGATAACCTGTACTTTTGTACTCACTCCCTGTGTGTACAAATATGACCCATCCTTGAAGGTCCAGCTCAAATGTTATCTATTCCATTAAGCTTTCCTGACTCACCAACAGCCAGAATTAACCACTCCAGCCTCTGCACTCCCATAGCACCTTGTATTTTCCTCTGATCTAACACTCATCTCACTTTGTATGTACCTTCTATAGTACTCTATTGCCCACAGAATCAAGTTCAAATGAATTAGCATGGCATTCAAGGCCTTCCACAAAACAGTAATTATTTGTCTATTTCTATCTTTACCACTAAATTGTGGGCACCTTAAGAATATATGCCCTCTTTGTATCCTACTATAGCATCCTGCAAATAATACACTGGAATTCAATAAATTCTCCTTTGGAAGCATCTATCATGAAGGTGATATGGGCCCCACTGAACTCTAGTGACATTACAGGTGCTTCCTGAATTTTTAAAGTGCCTGTAGCATGGTTAAAATATAACTATTCTGGATTGCACTTTAAAACAGTCTGCTAGGCAAATTAAATATTGTAATCATTAAATATTTTCCCATGAGGGTCAGAAGAAACCATGGTCCTTTTAGAAAGATCAAACTCAATGATTCAAAAGGGAATAAACCTAAAATATTAATTTCCTCATTCTTAGTGACTATAGTATAATCACCATGCAACTTGAAAAGATAATGTGTCACCTGGCTAGTGTGGCTCAATGGTTGAGTGTAAACCCATGAACCAGGAGGTCATGATTTGATTCCAGATCAGGGCACATGCCTGAGTTTCAGGCTCGATCCTCAGTGTGGGGCATGCAGGAGGCAGCCAATCAATAATTCTCTCTCATCATTGATATTTCTATCTCTATCTCTCTCTCCCTTTCCCTTCCTCAATCTGAAATCAATAGAAATATATTTATAAAAATAAAAGAGGATGTGTCTGGAGAGGCCTGCTCTTACCACATTGAAAAAGACAAGTGTAACTAAATGGTTTTAATAGTAATTCATTGATCATATATGTAGTATAACAGAGGAATGATATGAATGTTAGAATAGGGAAGATTTTTGTAAACCTTCCTAAATTGTAATTGTCTAATATAATCCTAAATTTCTTGGCATTATATTCCATAGAGAAAAAAGAGTTTTAGATTCAGTAAACCAAGTCCAGATATAAAACAAATAGCCGAAACCGGTTTGGTTCAGTGGATAGAGAGTTGGTCTGGGGACTGAAGGGTCCCGGGTTCAATTCTGGTCAAGGGCATGTACTTTGGTTGCGGGCACATCCCCAGTAGGGGGCGTGCAAGAGGCAGCTGATCGATGTCTCTCTTTCATCAATGTTTCTAACTCTCTATCCCTCTCCCTTCCTCTCTGTAAAAAATCAATATATTTTTTTAAAAAAACAAATAGTAACAGACTAATTTTTTCTGTATCAGATGTCGAGACTATTTTTCCATCCCTTAGACATAAACACACCCCTCCAAAAATTGTGGGGATAATAATTGCTCAGGGGAAGGTGAAAATAAAGGTTCCCAATGATTTATTTGTGCTAGCAAAGAAGCAGAGAATGTGTGTAACTTGGAACTTTCTGTTTAAGGTTCAGCCCTTGATACAAATATGAACAAAACCTGAATGCTGCCACTATAAACTGTCTTGATTTAATGAATTAATGCATGTTAAAGTACTTTATACAGAGCCTTGTATATATCAATTACTCAATAAATATAGCTATTATTACTGGTATTATTACAAATAGTATAGCTTCCAAAATGCCTAAAATATTATAGTACACAAACATGAGAGTTTTCTAACCAATAATAGAGAAAAACAGTATGGATATTATTTTATCTTTTAATATATATACTAGCGGCCCAGTAAATGAATTTGTGCATGGGTGGGGTTCCTCATTCTGCCTGGCTATCAGGGCCGATTGGGGCCTTCTCGCCCAGACCTGATCAGGTCAATTGGGCCACAGGCCAGGGGGAGGGACGGCAGGAAGTTGGCCAGCTGTGGGAGGTTGGCTGTGGGAGCTCACTGACCACCAGGGGGCATCTCCTGCATTGAGCATCTGCCCCCTGGTGGTCAGTGCACGTCATTGCTACTAGCTGGTCATTTGGTCATCCAGTCCTAATGGCACTTAGGCTTTTACATACATAGCTAATTAGAAGTATACATGTGCATATATATACACACACATACGTATGTATATATACTTTTTATATATGGAGAGATTAGACAGTTATTTTTTAAATATATTTTTATTGATTTCAGAGAGGAAGAGAGAGATAGAAACACCAATGATCAGAGAGAATCATTGATCAGCTGCCTCTTGCATGCCCCCTATTGTGATTAAGCCCACACAACCTGGGCATATGCCCTGACCAGGAATCGAACCAGTGACCTCCTGGTTCAGAGTTGTCATTCAAACACAGAGCCATGCAGCTTGGGCTAGACAGTTTTTTTTTATGTGGGTTAATTCATGCTCCTACCCTAAGATCTATATAAATGCAGAATAGCCATAATTGGTGAACATTAATGTAAGAGTTCAGCCACAGACCATTGAGGTCACCCTGAAGGATTAACAGGAATCAATGGACTACACTCGATAATTAAGTAGTGTTGAAATAGAAAACAGAGCTAAATATCTCCCTAACACACACACACACACACACACAGCTATGTATACTTTCAGATGTCTTTCTGAGAGAATAAGCCTAATTCTAGAAAAATCTATTACTCACCACAGCAAAGACAAAGTCCAGATAGTTAATGTTGCTGCCGTTCAGCCTAAGAAGAGCAGTTTGAGAATGGCAGCTGCCAGTGAAGTCAGTTGTATTGGGTTTGATGTTAATAACTGTAACAACCTTTAAGGGAAGAATGAGGAAGGAAGGTACAGATTAGCCACAAATGTCTACAACAAAACCTTATAATTGAATAAGACCAATTTTAGTAGAGAACAAAAAAAATCCTTTTGTCTGGATACTTAAGTTTATGATGTCTTACTTTCAAACAAAGTTGGCACAGACCCTCAAGCTATAACTCAGATGACTTAAAAAAAAATAAAAGAAAAGAGGAAAGCTTCCTTAGTAAGGAGCCAAAAGAAAATACACATAATTTATAGAGCAAGAGCTGTCTGGTTTGTTTAAGTCATGAGTCTCTGGAAATGGGATTTGTTTGTTGGTACACCCTCTGTAGCCTCAGTGGAACACTGCAACTAGAAGTGCCATGCTGTATGTGGATATCTCTATATGATTCCAGTCATCAAATAGCAAGAGAAATAGATAGCTACACTGTTCCCATACATCAACCTATAGTGCATGTTTTCAATAAAAATGTGAAGGAGTTATATTAAAACTGACTGAAATAAGAGAAAACCAAGATGGCAGCATAGGTGAACACCTAACTGCTGCCTTGCACAACAATTTCAAAACTACAACTAAACGACAGAACAGACATCATCCAGAACCATAGGAAAGCCAGCTGAGTGAAAATTCTACAACTAGAAGAAAAGAGAGGGGCTCACAGAGACCCAGAGGAGCTGCAAAAAGCTGAGGAAAGGAAACACGCACGTGGAGAGGACAGACGGCAGAGGGCCTAGCTGGCTTCCTCTAGTGGGAGGGAGATGGAAACTCCCAACTGCACTGAACCCCAGCTCAGGGCAAGACTAATACGGGGAGTGTTTGGACTGTCGAAAAAATGGAGGAGTGCACGAAACTCAGAGAAACTCAGGGGAGCTGCGAAAGGCAGAGGTCTGGAGGTGCGCACACCAGTGCTGATTGTTATAGTAACTCCAAAGTCATCAAAACTCAATGAGTCAACATCAAATCTCCATTTAAAATGCTGTCATTCCAGTAACACTACTCTTGAGCTGAATATAGGATGCACTATTTGAAAGAGATGCAAATAGAATATAGCCATAAAAACAAACAACCATACATTATATTGAGTGATGTCTATAGACAACTATACCTTATCTTGAGTCATGTTCAGCTGCAGCCCCATGGTAGCCAGAAGACAAGTACCATTGCTATTATTAACTGAATAGGATCCAATCTCTGGTTTTTCCTTTTGAGCAGGTGTTGTAGGAGATGGTAAAGTTGTGGGAGCAATGGGCACGACAGTGGTTGAAGTTTTATCTTTATCACAGAGAAACTCTAAAACAAACAAAGGACAAAATAAACTAAAGTAGACTTTTTCTTAACTTATAAGGCCTAGGAAGAGCAAACTATTTATCATAATAGAAATCCAAAAGGAGGGGAGGGAATACCTTGATAGATATTTTAAAATAAATGAGTCAGATTTCTCAAACTGCTGCTTCATATGCAGACAATCTCTGAGAGTTATGACACAGCAGACAGGCTCGACATACAAATGCTTTATCTACTCAAACACGGCCGGCTGCACATCCATCATTTCAGATCCTTACGTCCCTTTATTCCCAAAAACTTCACTGCCTCTTATGTGAAAATCAGAGATTTAAGTTTGGAAAACATTTTGCTCCAATGTAGGCCTGCCCCCTTTTTTTCCTTATAAAGAAGGATAGTGTTTACCAGAAGAAAGTTTACAAATTATTGAAGGATTTAAATACAAATAAACTTTTTTATTTTTGTTACCCCTATAGCAAACCATAGGCATTTCAACCTCTTTTTAGGAAGTGTTGGTAGTTTCCCAGAAGTGATGAATGAGAAATTGTTACATTTCTATAAAGTTATATGAAAAATATAAAACCAATTTATAAAATTCAAGATTAGAACTCAGAAATATAACTTCTATGCTTTGGACTTGAATCATCAAAATCGAAAGAGCAGAGGACCAAATACTATTTGAGGATTTGATCAAACAAAGACTAGATTGTATTGGCTGAAAACACTATGAATAAAGCACTTTAATATACCATTCCAGCCTGGCCAGCATGGCTCAAAGGTTGAACATCAACCTATGAAATAGGAAGTCATGGTTCGATTCCTAGTCAGGGGACATGCACGGGGTTGCAGGCTCGATCCCCAGTGGGGGGTATGCAGGAGGCAGCAGATTAGTGACTCTCTCTCATCATTGCGGTTTCTCTCTCTCTCTCCCTCTCTGAAATCAAGAAAAAATATTTTAAAAATACCATTCCACAAGAGATACATTACAAATTTAAAATTACAAATTCCATAAGAATTGTTATTATTTATAAAAATTTTATAGTCCAGTGTAAATCATGGATAAATCTTAGTATATGCTTGCTTGAAGGCAACAACTTCAACAAAGCTACCTGGTATACTCATCTTAATTTAGGACCCAAGTACAGAAACATATACTTTAAGTAGTCACCTTTTGTGCTCACTGTGCCATTTTGGACAAAAGCTTGTACATGAACATCCCAATAGTGCTGGACAACATCTTTCTTTTCTAAAGTCAATATACTATTGCATCTAAAGATATCATCCAATGGAATTCTGAAGTCCACGGTTTCATGAACAGTAAACTTTTCTGAAAAAAAAAAGATTAACAATAGCTGTTCTCAGGAAGGTAGGAAAAAAGTGATAATATAAATATACACTTTCTCCTCTTCTGCCTGCCCCACCCCATTTCCAAAGTGACAAGGGACATGGCATCAACTTCAGGGAACAACACATTTGCTATGGCTTAAACACAGGGTATAAGAGAAATGGGGGTTAGGAAGGGAAGACAAGCTATAGGAGGTCACACGCTGAACTATCTTATCTGATTTAAGGACATGTAAGTGGGGTTTTATTTTTTAGCAATGGGAGGTCAGCTCCAGTTTTTAAAGCTGGAAATAAATAACACATGTATAATTTATTCTGAAGGAAATAGCAAAAGTATAGAGGATAGGCAGGGGAGAAAAATGTTAGGGGAAGTAATTTAAAAGGGAAACCACTTAGAAAGCTGATGACATGATCAAGGTAAAAAGCAAGGAGGAGTACGTGGAAAACTACAGGACACTGTAAAAAGATAGAGGAAGAATTAAACATATGGAAGAACATACCGTGTTCATGACTGGTAGAATCAACATCATCAAAATGTCCATACTACCCAAAGCAATCTATAGATTCAATACATACTCTATTAAAATATCTATGGAATATTTCACAGACCTAGAAAGAACTCTCCAAAAATTCATCTGGAATAAAAAAAAGAGCCCGAATACCTGCAGCAACCCTGAAAAAGAAGAACAATGTAGGTGGAATCTCAATACCAGATTTCAAGCTGTATTACAAAACCACTGTTCTCAAAACAGCATGGTACTGGCACAAGAACAAACATATAGATTAATGGAATATAATAGAGAACCCAGAAATCGACCCAAACCACTATGCTCAATTAATATTAAACAAAGGAGGCATGAACATACAATGGAGTCAAGACAGTCTTTTCAATAAATGATGTTGGGAAAATTGGACAGATACATGCAAAAAAAATGAAACTAGACCACCAATTTACACCATACACAAAAAATAAACTCAAAATAGATAAAGGACTTAAACATAAGACGGGAAATCATAAAAACACTAGAGGAATCCACAGGCAGCATAATCTCAGACATATGCCAAAGCAATTTCTTCACTGATATTGCTCCTAGGGCAATGGAAACTGAAGAGAAAATAAACAAATGGGACTACATCAAAATAAAAATCTTTTTCAAAGCAAAAGAAACCATCACAAAACAACAAGAAAGCCCACTGCATGGGAGAACATATTTGCCAATGTTATCACTGAGAAGGGTTTAATCTCCAACATTAATAGGGAACTCATACAACTTAACAAAAGGAAGTTAAACGACCCAATCAAAAAATGGGCAAATGACCTAAATAGATACTTTTGGAAAGAAGACAGAAGGAAGGCCAAGAGACATATGAAAACATGCTCAAAGTCACTAATTATCCAAGAGTTGCAAATCAAAATGACAATGTGGTACCATCTCATACCTGTCAGAATGGCTATCATAAACAAATCAACAAACACGACAAGTGCTGGTGAGGATGAGGAGAAAAAGGAACCCCCATGCACTGCTGGTGGGAATGCAGACTGGTGCAGCCACTATGGAGAACAGTATGGAGTATCCTCAAAAAACTAAAAATGGAACTCCCATTTGACCGAGTGATCCCACTTCTAGGAATATATCCCAAGAAACAAGAAACACGAATCAGAAAGGATATATGCACCCCTATGTTCATAGCAGCACAATTCACCATAGCTAAGATTTGGAAACAGCCTCAGTGCCCATCAGCAGATGAATGGATTAAAAAATTGTGGAACATCTACATAATGGAATACTATGCTGCGGTAAAAAAGAAGGTGCTCCTACCATTTGCAACAACATGGATGGAGATGGAAAGCATTATGCTAAGTGAAATAAGCCAGTCAGAGAAAGATAAATATCACATGATCTCACTCATTTATGGAATATAATGAACAACATAAACAGATGAACAAAAACAGATCCAGAGTCAGAGAAGCATCAATCAGATGGTCAAATTTCAGAGGGAAGGTAGGGGAGGGTGGAGGTAAGGAGGAGAGATCAACCAAAGGACTTGTATGCATGCATATAAGCCTAATCAATGAACACAAACAACAGGAGGGTGAGGGTATGAGCGGGGGAGGGGGGAATCAGAGGGGTAATAAAGGGAAATAAGGACACATATCAATACCTTAATCAATAAAGAAATTTTATAAAAAGCAAGGAGGGGGGTGCCTAAACTAAGATGATGAGAGGAAGAGAGCAAAGAGGCAAGGCTGAAAACCTATATCTAAGATAGAATCAACAGGACAGTGTCCTAAAGGGAAGAGAGATGCACTAATCAGGGATTTTATAGTAAATCCTTATTTTTGTGCTACTATTCTAAAGTAAGTTATAGTAACTATATAAATTTTTGGAATCTCTTCTTAAATAGAATTCAAAGCAGTAAGTTATAGCCATTTTGTACACAATATTTATTATACTTCCTATAGTAAAACTTCAAAAGACTATGATCACACTTATCCACCCAAAAGGCTTAGTTTCTTTTGGAGAAGCAGTAAGGGAGGAAGGTACTATTCAAGGTCCATAATATAGGCTGCTTTCTGTGTCTCTCCATCATATAGCTAGGCAGCCAGTTAATGCTGCCTTGGTGCCCCCTAATGGCCAAAGAAAAAAATTTTACCAATAAACTAGAACATTTTTCTCCAAAATTTTTACCGTTAAAGTATGTGAACAGCTACATGAACTCATTGTACTTAAAACCTCAAAAAACAAATGGATATAAGCCTAACCAATGGACACAGACAACAGGGGGTCAGGGCCCCCCCTCGCGGCCCCCCCCCTCAGGAGCAATGGGGGGATAAGGACACTTATGTAATACCTTAATCAATAAAGAAATTTAAAAACACACACAAATGGAAAAACAAGCTGTAGAAATATTGAATTATACTATAAAAATCATTATAAAACTATGTATTGTTTATGAACATATATATTGACATGTGTATTAGTCAAGAATGAACAAATAGACAGAAAGGCTATACTCCAAATTCATGAGAGTGGTTACCTCTCAGGATGCAGAGAGGAAAATGGCTCTAGAGAGTGGGTACAAAGGAAACCTCAAGTGTATTTGTAAGATGTTATTTCTTCAGCCCAGCCAGCATGGCTCAGTGGATGAGCATCAACCTATGAACCAGGCAGTCACAGTTTAATTCCTGGTCAGGGCACATGCCTGTGTTGTGGGCTCAATCCCCACTGTGGGGTGTGCATGAGGCAGCCGATCAATGACTCTCTCTTCACCATTGATGTTTCTATCTCTCTTTCCTTCTCCCTTCCTCTGTGAAATCAACGGGAAGATCAATGGGGAGAAAAGGGAGATATATGTAATACTTTAAACAATAAAAAAAGGAAAAAAAGAGAAAAATATATATTTTAAAATAAAAGATAAGATAAATGTGAAAAACAATGGCATTTACTAGTTCTGCATAATGGGTACATGTGGGCTTGTTATATTATTCTTGGTACTTTTCTATATTTTAATCAAGAAAATTTTTTTTAAAGAAAACAGCAATTTCCAAGTCACTTCAATTATCAGAAGCCTAAAAAGAAAACACAAAGTTATTTCAAAAACCATCAACAGTTCATTTCAGGAAGCCCTTTTAAATTCCAAATAGTTTCAAATATTACTCAGATACTAGTAATAAAAAAAAAATCTGCAATCTCCTTATTTAAAATAAAAGCTGGGTGAAATAGGTGTTAACTTTTAGAGTCCAAAGTTTTCCCATCAAATCTTTCAGATTAAACCCCGCCTCCTTTTCTTGCCACCCATTTGGTCCAGAAACGCATCACATCACATCTTAATTACTATAACAGCCTTTGAAGCTGGCTTCTCTGCATATAGATTCCTCTATTCTAAATTAATCCTGCAAAACATTCTTTATAAACTAGTAGTCTCTGCTTTTGTTATATCACTCTCCTGGTAAAAACCTAAAATGGTTCCCCAGTGTCTACTCCATCAAGCTAAACGCCTTTCCTTGGCTTCCAAGGCTTCCTATAATTTAGACTCACTGCCAACTAGCCAACTTGATTTTCTTGCTGCTACACACACAGCCTCTATTTAAATCAGGCAACTCTCCAATTACTGCTGCACACACTATGCTTCCCCCTGCTGGAAATACTCTGCTCAAAATTCCCTGCTTACTATAATTCTACATTAGCAGAGTTTCAGCTCAGATCCTACTTTTCACTTCAACACACACTGACCTCTCCTTTCTCTGTGCTCTTTCATAATCTGGACCCCTTATGAGAATACTTTAAATCTGACCTCTTAACTGCAGGCATGCACAGATGGGCTCAGGAAGTATGTACAATATGCAAAAGTCACTCTATATTTTGAAAGAGGGGGTCTGGAGCTTCTCTCACATTGTCAGAAAAGGGTTATGAGCCCTCCAGCCTCCCAAGCACAAACAACAACTTCACACAGATCTCAAACCTTCTAATTTTCCCATATAACTTGAAAAAATAATTTCACTTTGTCTCTCCAACTAGTGTTTAAGCTCCTTGAAAGTGAGGGGCAAATCTTATATTAGCTCTGAAATACAATGTAGGGCACAAAACTAAATATATATAATATCTCATAACAAATTTGCTTTAGTTATCCCCTCAAACTAAGAGATTAGTAAAAAAGAAAACTAGGATTTGATTTCCAAATCTAGTCTGCGTTAACTCCCATTTTATATGATCACATTCACTTCTGGGTCCTTAAAATATGATTTTTTGATATCCATATATCCAAATGAGTCATTTATCTCCAGATCTAGGCAACTGAAGTCTCTGTATCTATTTCTGGGATCAGAATGAAACAATACTGGTGAGAAATGCTAAACTACCACAAACATCATGTTAACTCAACCTCAACAGAGGGGGAAGAAAGGGGAGAATTACATCCCTAATACAATGGAAATCTCCACTATCCATACCTTTAAAACATTTTAGTACACATTTCAGTTCTAGTAGTTACAATGGTGACCTAATTGCCAATGCTTTCTCCAAGTTCATTTTGACTTGATATTATCTAAAAATAGCAGCAAATGTTGACTCTTGTCATTTTATCTTTAATTAATCATCATTTACTTTTTGGCAAAATCCTATCGAAATGTTAAAAAGATTTGCAGATGAAGCATTTCTGCTGCTCTTAGATTACTGAACTTGTACACATTTAAAATAGTTATTAATAAAGGATTTGTTTGATTCAACATTTATTGTGTAACCATTGAATGAAATAAATAGTAATAGTTAAGTGTGTAGCTCAATAGACTTTGGTTAAAAAAACAGCTCACCCACTTACTAGCCTGTCTGATGTTTGGGAAAGTAATTTAGTATCATCAAGCCTCAATCCTTTTACCTGTAAAGTTGGGAAAAATATCTATTTCTCGGGCTTATTGGGAAGGATTAAGGTATTATCTGGTACAAAGCATAGCAAATACCAATGCTGTGTTGAATATGGGTATACATGGGTGTGGAAGGATACAAAAGCTTAGTTTCCAGTCTAGTTAGGAAGATATACATGCATAAGCATAATTTTTAAATTATTCACATTTTTATTATTAATGAATAGCAAGAGAACATAACATAAAACCAATTATTAAGGTTACCTTTCTTTTTAGCATCAGGAAATGTTGTGCTATTACTAGTGTTATAGGAAAATGAGATACTTTCAATTAAATAAGTAGACACCTCCTTTGTAAAATTCGCAGTCCAGGAAAAACCATATCCAAACTGCACCTCAATTTTGGAATCATTCTGATCATCACCACAGATGCTTCCATTGTATGTTGCATTGCCAAGGTCTGAAATGGTTACAGTTTTCTAAAAGAAAAAGAAGTTTGATTTGTGGATGATTAGATAAAGATGTAGTACATACATACAATGGAATACTACTCAACCATAAAATGAGGAAATATTGCCATCTGCAACAATATGGATAGGTTTTGAGAGTATTATGCTAAGATGAAAAAAGACAAAAACCATAAGTTTTCACTCATATATGAAATACAAAATAAAAAGCAATAAACTAACAAAACAAACAAAAACAAGCTCATAGATACAAACAGGGGAAAGAGAGATGGGGAGAACAAAATAGGTAAAGGGGGTCAAATATAAGGAAATGGAAAGTAGATTGTGTGTTGAGCATATAATGCAATATACAGATGATGTATTATAATTTTGTACACCTGAAAATTACATGTTATTAACCAATAAACCACAATAAATTTAATCTATACTAATAAAAGCCTAGATGGTCCTCACGCCCTCACGTCATCATAAAATGGCCACCACAAAATGGCTGGTAGGAGAGGGCAGTTGGGGGCGAACAGGCCTGCAGGGGAGGGCAGTTAGGGGGCAAGATCAGGCTGGCAGGAGAGGGCAGTTAGGGGTGACCAGGCTGGCAGAGGAAGGCAGTTGCAGGTGACCAGACTGACAGGGGAAGGCAGTTGGGGGCAACCAGGCCTGCAGGGGAGGGCAGTTGGAGGTGATCAGACCTGCAGGGGAGGGTAGTTAGGGGCAACCAGGCTGGCAAGGGAGGGCTATTAGGGGCGACTGGGCCTGTAGGGGAGGATAGTTGTAGGCGATTGGGCGGCAGGGGAGGGCAATTGGGGGCCATTGGGCCTGCAGGAGAGAGCAGTTAGGCATTGATCAGGCTTGCAAGGGAGGGCAGTTGGGGCAATCAGACTGGCAGACAGGTGAGCAGTTAGGAGCCATCAGTCCCCGATTGTGAGAGGGATGTCCGACTGATAAGGGGTCCCAGATTGGAGAGGGTGCAGGCCGGGCTGAGGGATACCCTCCTCCCATGCATGATTTTTTTGCACTGGGCCTCTAGTAATAATATAAACAAATAAACAAGATGAAGTTGAAATAAAAAAGAAGTTTGTAAGGAACAAACAGACAGTAGTGATCATCAAGCATTTTCACAGGATGTGCCACTTCAGTCTACATCACACATCCCCCATGGCTAGGTTGCCCTTTGCCTGATTTGCTGTGTAAACCAGTCTCAGATTCCTCAGCTACACACCAGTCTTCTGGACAAATGACTATGTCTGAAAGGAAAAGGAAAACTAGCCTGAACTTCTGTTCTTAAGTTGATTTTTTTTTAAAAATCAGGTTATAAGCAGGCAAGACCTTAACTAAAAGAAAATAAAAAGGTAAAGGGATTGAGAAGTACTGCCAAAAAAGGGATATTTTTAATAACAAGCTATTTTAAAAGGGACAAGCTTTGATGTTAATACATGTTAAAAAACATTACAGAAGTAGTTAGAACACCATAGAGTCTTCAGATCATTTGCCCTAAAGCAACTCCAAAAACACTTCAAAGAACCAATTAAAACATTCCTCCCAACACTGATCAGAATATATTCAAGGATACAAGTTGTTTTAAAAACCCATAGAATTTAAGTCAGTTAACATATGAAATCTTATTTGTATGAATGCATGTAAAGGATAAAAAGAATAGAATTAAATTCCTGCTATAAAACTCAAAGAAAAAGAAAAGTACTTACATTACTTTTGCTTGTAGTCTCATAGCTGATTGTGAAATTCATCCGCCATTTTGCGTAAAGGCAAGTGGCATTTTTTGAATCCGTCAAATTAAGTTCTAATGCATAAGACAAGACAGCTCCTAAAAAGATTAAAAAAGAATAAGCTTTTTAAATTGTACTAAAATATATATATATATAAGAATAAGCTCTATCCACCACTGAAGTTCAACCAGCTCTAAAATGAAACAAAGTATTTTTAATAGATATGGTATCTTGGTCATTGTTTTTCTTTTTATTTTTAGTGGAATGCTATTGATAAAGTTAGCATTTCTTCTTCCCAAAAGAATGATTGCTTGACCTAGAATGTATAAGTAATGGCACAGGTTGGTGACATTAATCTGTGCATTGCTGACTTTATTTTAGCCAATTATAATTTGCCTGTTCAGATTTTTGCCCTTTATGATACACAAGGTAAGGGAGAGCTTGGAAAGGGTATTAAACTCCTGCTTCCTTCAAACCAACTCAGGAAACTCTCTCTGCAAAAATAATGATAGATCTGATATTCAATGGTCTTATTGCCTTAAAGCCTGTCAGAAACTACATGAACTATGACACACAGATGTCTAGGTAAACTACTTTCTTCTGATGTGAAGAGGTGGGATAACTCTTTCAATGCATGTCTACCATGTGAGCAAAGGAACAGAGTTGCAAAGGTCATCTCATCCATAAGCAAAAGGTTGTTTTTTATAAATGCAATATTGGTTCATCACTTTTTGTTTAACTTACCAATCCTATTAATTAAAAAGGCTGATGGATCCTTTGACATGGACTCAAAATCACTTCCTGCACTGTAAATCTGCTCTTTAGATAGAGAAACCATGCGGGAGACAGACATACCCTTTAGTCTTTTCTGCTAATTTGAGTAAGATCTACACTAAGCTAAATATAGGGAGGATATTACTTATTACCCTGGAGAGACCGAGGACTCAAGGTACCATATGCCAGCACACACACCAGCAGCTTCAATGATGGGTAACTATCTAAGGATTTCTTCATTATTTCACACATCACCCAAGAGATGAACTGTTTCCTGTTAAGATAGCTGCAGGTCCTTTAATAATATCTGAGCAATCTAATAAAGTCCTAAAAGGAATACTAAGAAGGCGTGTCTCAGCAACAGCTTACAAGCTGTACACAAAAGTCTCGTCAGGCTCCAGAGTCCAGGCTGCCTTGCCAAGCCTGAATATTGTGCTAAACCTTGTGTTTACTGACAGTGCCTAAATGTATTGGCTAAGGCTCAAAAAGACCTTATAAGGCCTAAGTAGGTGTTACAGCCATTTTTTTCTAAGTACAATATGGAATGGAGCTGTCATCACTGATTCAATGCTACCCAGCAGTGGTGCTGAGAATTCCAGCTCATAATTTTTCTAATCAACTGGAATGCCTGCTTTTTATATGCAGCATCTCTCAGTCTCGTTTAAAGTCCCTAGCTTGAACATATTCTACTTGTATTCAAAGCATTCAAAAACTATTAGAAATAACCAAGAGAAGCATCATATGGGTTAATTATATACACTTCAAAGATATTAGAAAGAAAATAGCATCAAATAATAATAGTATCAATATAGGCCGAGGTGAAGCTTTACAAAGCAGAAAGTACAATTTGTAGTTCAAATTTTCCACTATATTATATTTACCACTACATTAAAATGTGAGATCTGAGAAGAACTCTTGAGCTCTGGCACATTTGTTCTAGTCCCTTCACATCCTTTATTCCTGTGAGAGCTACTAGTATTCCTTCCACAGAGCTTACTTCACTGTCTGGCCTTTATCTCCAACAGCACAGGAACTACTTTTACTATTACTCAAAGACATATTACCTCAAACTCAACAATTCCAAAATGAAAATTCATTCTTCTACTTCCTCCAAACTGGCCCCCTTCTCACCTTCTCTGAATGAAAGGTGGTACCACATTTTTTTTGTTAAGTCCTATTGATTTTTTTCCTTTAAAATGCTCTCTTAAATCCAGTATTTGTCTTTTATTTCTACTCGCAATCTACCATCCATTCCCTAAATTACTAGACACCACCTAGCTGCTGCTCCTAGAAGTGTTGCCAGATTAATGGTCCTTGAATACCTCTTCCTCTCAGGACACATTCTTGTTCACAAACTTTTATTGGCTCTGAAATTCCCATACTAAATTTGAATTTCTCTGCCTGGCTTTCAAATTAATCCTTAATCTTTCCCACCCTACTCCTTCAATTTTTCTCTAGCCATTTTCCCAGAACACACCCTTTGATCTGGTTAAACTTGTCCCACTGGACCCAAATGCTATGTTGTATTCAATCTCTATCCCTAAACACTGTACCTATCATTTGAAATTTACTTTCTTCTACTGACCTAAATGTTCACCTCAGGAAAAATTTCACTTTGAAACACCTCCTCTACTTCTCCCTCCTTCTCCCACTTCCCATCCCCCTCCTTCTCCTCCGTCCTCCTCCTTCTTCCTTTTCTTCTCCTTCTCCTTCTTCTTTTACAATTTTTGGCAGACATCACTGCCTACTTTAAAAGCTAAAAATGTCAGATATTTGCTTTCCCAAGCCTCCCTTGTAGCAAGGATGGGATCTTGTGCTAGGCTCCACCTAATAAAGGTATCCACGCCATAATTTGTATAGGAACCAGGAATGGAACTGTCTCCCTCAGGTGGAAATAGCTACAGCAGAATTAAGCTCCCAGGGAACAAGGCAGACAGAGCTGGTAGTGGCAGCGACCAGTGGTGCAAGCTTCAGTTCAATGCTTGGCAGTGTGTCTTTTGTATAAATGTCATCCATCATGGGTGTCATGGTCATGAGGAGTATGTCTATTACCTTTATTCTATCTCCTATCATTCCCAGTACTGCTGAATATATATTAGATTCTCAATAAAAACTGATTGATTATATCAAGGTACAAATACACTGCAATAAGGACCTGAAATATAGCTTAATCTAATTATAGGAAGGCCAATCTTTTAGCTCTTCCAACCTGTCAGTTTTCTAGATGCTCCTTCAACCCTCATGTCAGTTTCCTCAACAAATTTTGACATAAATTCTGGGCTAGGAATAATGCTTTTCTCATAAGGTATGTTTATAGTTGAAATATTTACACTTTGGTAAAAAATCTCCAGCATTTTCCATCCTGATTTTGGTGTTTGATTTTAGACCAACCTTTTTTTTTTTAATATATCTTATTGATTTTTTTACAGAGAGGAAGGGAGAGAGATAGAAAGTCAGAAACATCAATGAGAGAGAGACATCGATCAGCCGCCTCCCGCATGCCCCACAGTGGAGATGTGCCCGCAAGCAAGGTACATGCCCCCAACCGGAATCGAACCTGGGACCTTTCAGTCCGCAAGCCAACGCTCTATCCACTGAGCCAAACCGGTCTCGGCAAGACCAACCATTTTTGTTTAAAAGCTTTATGTGGTTAAAAAAAAACATAGCTGACTATATCTGAGCAGTGGTTGGCAAACCACAGCTCGAGAGCCACAGTTTGCTGAACACTATCTTAGAGTATGTAATTATAGAGCTGAGAATTAATTCTCCCAAGGAAAAAAAAAATCCTCAAAATCAACTTTCTCAAATTCAAATATCCTTTCTAATTTGTTTTTACAGACATCATGTAGAGGTTCTGTTAGAAATCAGAAGTTATTTCTCAAAGCATAATATACTGCAAAAAATGGCTAGGTTTTTACAAGTCTATTTGACCCAATGTAGCTGAAAAATATGCATTTGTAAAGAAGATGGAGTAGGTGGGAACATAACACTGGTAGTAAAACAAACAATGATTTAAGAGGTGCTTAAAAGCCCCATCCCTGGAATTGAAGAACTAGAATTCTAATCAGGCCATCCAATTTACTAGCTGTGAGACTCTGGGTAAGTTAACCTTGTGAAGAATTGTAGTGTACATATTTCTCTAATAGGTTCTTCAAAAGCATATAAATCCTCAGAGCTAAGAGAACTTTGCCAAGCAAGTTAGAGGTTCCAGCTTACACGCTTCCCTTTTAGTAAACACAGCAACTAAAGGAACCCTTCCCAACTTTTAGGTTTATGTTTACTTTCATCATATTAAAGTTATGGATTCTTGTCCTCACACTCACCAATTCAAAATGATGTTGAGCAGAGTCTTAACAAAAGAACAGGCCATAGGCATATACTACCTGTTTACTCTTCCTTTTCTATTCACAGGTTTAAGGCAAATTAAATGTTTCTCATTTACAATTCCTCACTTATAATTTCTAATATAGGTACAATCATCACATTCAATTGCTGATACTCTTGATTTCTGGTAAATCTCTTAAAAATAAAAGTAATAATATGATTGCAAGCTACAAAATAATTTAATATTTTTATGGTCACAGAGTGGGTAAGGAAATAAGATTCAACATTATCCAACTAGTGGAAAGTGCTTATTGCTGAGAGGTTGATCTAGTTCACCATCATATCCCTAGTGCCCATCAATGAGTACCCTCAACAAAAATTTACAGAGAGTTAAATATGTACCAAGCCCTGTGTTAGGTAGGCACAAGGAAATAACTGTACATAAGATAGTTTCCACTTTCAGAAATGAACACCACTGGTACTGTTAGGAAAAAAAGAGTGGAAAATAGGTTAGCATAATAAACTAAAAGTTTGGGAAAGTCAAGATTTACTCCTGTTCCTCCAGATGTTCACCTGGCTGATCTCCTTCCAACACTATCTCTGCTCAAACAACAATGAAAGGCCTTCTGACTCCATTACCCACCCCTAACATCTGTTCCTTCCTGTTCCACATTACCTGCTGCATTTTCTTCACACTGCCTAGGACTATCTGAAATTCTATTATTTACATGTTGGACTGTCTTCCGCCACTAAAATGTAAGCTTCCCAAGAGCTGGGACCTCATCTGTCTTTCCCTTTGCACTATCTATACTTTTCACCTGGTATAGTAGCTAGTACAAAATAGGCATTCAAGAAACACTTGTGGAAAGGAGGGGCTCCAACCAGTGAAACACACACTCAAGGTATTTCTATGAGGGTTTCTTTCCCTCCCAGAAAAACTTCAACCCTATAAAAAACCAGAAGTCACTAGTTATACGAATCGAAACCCACAAAATTCTGAAATCTCTGATGTCACATGACGGGAACACAGTTAGGCAATGATGCTAGGAAAGTATTTTCATTTAGTACTCTCTTTATAATGTTGCTATATAGCTCTTCTTCAGAAAGTGCTCTAGTCAGTTACAATTCAAATAAATATCAACACATTTAACTCCATGGAAAAGGCCAATAGACTCTAAGAATTCTTTTCTGTACTTCCTCTAAAGCAGCTGTTTTTAAAAAGTACTTCCTCTAGAGCAGCTGTTTTTAAAAGGTAAAGTTATTGGTGAAGCTCGGATAGAGTGATAAAGTCACAAAGTCACACAGCTAAAACACTAGGCTAATGAGACTATAAATTCAGAACAGATCATCCTTCACCATCCTCCTAGTACCCAGAAACAGCAGAGGATCCATAACAAATAGTTATTGAGTTTTCAAAAACTTATTCTTGGTAGCCATTTTGATATATAAAAGCAACATGCAAAATGCACCAAGCAACTGAAGATCTGCTGAAATTTCATGACACAAAACCACATGGAAGGAGTTAGTGCCACACTTAACCAACAGCTGTCAGAAAAAGCAGTTGTATATAAGACATGGTTTCTATTTCACCCTGGTACCTTTTATTATTTTTTTACATTTTTAAAAATTTTATTTTATTTTTTTAAGTACCTTTTAAAAATCTGATCTGGGTACATTATTAACTTTTACTCCTCCAAATCCTGTTTTGAACTGGTAAGTGGAGATAATTAATCTAGGAAATCTTCCCAAAGGGTAAATCTAGTTAGTCCCAATCAATAAATGGCAAACTAGCAGATGAGCTGATAGATTCTTTTATATTTCTTTTGCATGTTTATTTTCTGCAATAAGCAAGCATTGCTATTGTAAAATCAAAAACAAAAGAGCATTCATTAAAAAAAAGTAATGACATGAAAACCAATAAGTAAGATAACTATTTGTTAGTTTCACTTTCTCTAAACAATAACAGTGTTGTTATTTTTGCAGATTCAATTGGCAGTGAATTACTGGTTAACAGATGCTGTAGTTAGATTCGTTCTAGTCACTGATAAGGTGCTTTTCTGGTAAATAATCCTTTCTTAGGATCGCTCAATTCTCAGCAGCATGAAAGCTTAAAACTGTGCTTGAGCAAAGCTTCAACGACCCCCTTTCAGAAAGGCTACAGAAGAGTTTCCTGCACTTTGTGGATAGCTGGACTAGATCAGAGATTCACAAATGTTTCAGTGTCAAGACCCCCTTTATTCTCTTATCCACCGAGGATCTCAAAGAGCTTTTATGTGAGTTATATCTATAGGCATTTGCAATAGAATTTAAAACTGAGAAGTAAAACATATCATGTCATCACTCATTATGTGGCTTCTGGAAAACTGAACACTGGTGAGAGGATGAGAGTGAAAACTACAAACAATATCTTAGTATTTTTATGTAAATAGTATTGATCTGACAGACTCTCAGCAAAGATCCTTGAGAATCACTACATCAGATAATCAAGAATCCTTTCAATGCTATGGATGTAGAGCAAGATTTCTCAGCTTTGGTACTACTGACATTTTGAGATAGATAATTCTTTGGTTGGGGTTGGGAGAGGAGCTGTCTTGTGCATTGTAGGTTATTTAGAAGCATACCTGGCCTCTAACCTGGCTAAAAGCAGTTCCCAGCTGTGACAACCAGAAATGTTTCCAGATATTGCCACTATCCCCTGATTGAGAATCCACTGTTCTAGGAAGCTGAGTTTATTCTCTTGAAGTGTGAGTTATAAGATGTGTACTCCTCACTTGACTTCTCGGGCCCCTAATACATTGATTTCCTCTCCGCTCCCATCTGATCTGTCCCTTCAGTTTTTTGTTTCTTTTTTAATTAGGTCACAAATAGCAAAAGTCAAACAGGATGAATCAGGTCAGGAAGAGACATTCTAGTCAAAGTTCACCTTTCAGGCATTAAACTGATTGCTTATGGGCGAGGGGACCACAATCAGTCAACATTCACCCAGCCATTCTGAGATGATAACGTATTATTTGTCTTTTTCACTGTCATCCTCTCACTAGTGTTCAGTGGAGTTTTCCAGAAGCCACATAATGAGAGATAACAACCCAATCCTTACCAAGTTACCTACCCTCCTCCACCTTTTCCTCCTTCGAAAACCAAGTAATAGGCCAGTTGTATGATAAGGAAGCAGAAAACGAGCTTCTGAAGGCAAAGAAGCATACAAGACTTGAATACACTCTCAAAATCTTGCATCTGGAAGGTCCTTCCAATGGAAACATTTGAGGATTTAGGGGCTGGGAAAACTAGCAAAACTAGTAGAAAACTGACACTTTCAACACCTCCAAGTCAGATATTCACTCCCTATCGAAGTTCCCACTCATCCCTTTGCCCAGCCACCTTAGGTCCCTCCCCCCATCAGAAATCCAATTACCAAAGTCAAATACAGAATCATTCCTCATCTCTTTAATCACCCTTCCACCAAAGCCCCCAATCCTCTCACTGTCCCTCAGAGTCAACTGTCATATCTGCCCCATTTCCCTCAAGTTCTTCACGCAGGCAGTCTTTTCCTTCCCCAGTTTTCTCTCTCGTCCCTTACTTTTTCACCATCTTCACAACTATTTCCTGATCCTAGGAAACTAGGGCTTTCCTAATTGTCTTTGCCACCCTAGAATCAGCACCTATTGATTTCTTAAGCTCATTCCTTCATCTTTTCCCCAAATGACTCTGCCTACCACAGCCGCTTCACTCCTCGCTCGTTCCTACCTACTCTCTTGGCATCCAGCCCACGCTGATTACTTGCCCTTTCTTACTCACACTGGCTCTTCTTCCTCCGCCATCCCTCCCGTCAGGTCTTGTCTAGGTCATTGCTTGTCACCTGAGGCAAGCGCCACCGCCCAGTGTCAGCTGTTCAGCCTCTCAACCCCCACCCCTGAGACCTGTTCGGTAAGTTGTGGCCTTTGAACAGGGCGTCCCGGGCCCAGGCGGGGCGGGTACTAAGCAGGAGGGCCCGACAACTCACCCAGAATAAGGCAGAGCAGAACCAGCCCGGAGCCCAGCACCCGAGAAAGGCGGAAGCACACCATGATCCGGAAGAGCAGGCAGCGGCGAGAGCAGCAACACCAGGGAAAAGAAGCGGAGGAAGACGGTTGCTGACCACCGACCACAGCGCGGTAAAAGCTAGGACTGGGAGCTTCAGCGCGGGTCATAAGACTAGGGGCGGGGCTCTTTCTTTCCTTCAGCCAATCTCTGCGCTTCAAAGCCGCGAAAAGGTAGTGATGTAGGGTGGGTGGGAGGAACGACCACGCCCTGGCTTTTTGGTTCTCGGTCATTCTTACGTTCTTAAGAGATAAGCGCGGACGGCCTTATCTGAGGCGAAAGAGAGAGGATGAACTTTTGGGTGATGTGATGGTAGAGATTATTTCCGTTCCTATTCCTTGAACAAGAGAATAATTTTGCTGGAGTAAAAAAGGTTGCTAAGCATCACAATGTAATACAAGAATTACATACGATGTTTCTCCAAACACTGTTGTTACCTATGCAGTTCATGCTAGTAAATGGGCAAGTGAGCTAGTGGGTAGTATGAAGTCACTGACTGCCAGAACAGGAGCTTGTCTTGAAGTTCACTAAGTTACAACACCCTGTTTTTCAGAAGGGGAAATTCAACTCAGAAAGAGGAAGACTTTTCTTTAGAGAAAATGAGATAGAAATAAAATGGAAAGGGGGGAAAAACAAACATCATCCATATACCTACTACCCAGAGAGTGTTTATCTATCTATATCCATCCATCATCCTTCCAGTTGCTTTTCCTATGCACATATACATGTAAATATCCTTTAATGAATTCATACTAAACATACTATTTGGTATATTTAACAGTTGAACAGATGAAACCTACAATATTCAACAAATGAAAGCATTCAAAAACTATAAAAACTTCTAATTGAAATAAAGTACTGCTTCTCAAATGTAAGTTTCCAAAAGAAACATTTGGGTATTTTTAATAGCATACAGATTCCTGCATTTTATTCCCTCATAGATTCTAAAATAGTAGGTTCTGTCTTTTTTGTGTTTTGTTTATTTATTATTATTATTATTATTATTATTATTGTATTTTCTTTTACCAAAGCTGTTTCTCAATCCTGTTGTAATCATTTGTGGGGCTTTAAAACCAGAGGTGCCCCCTTGGTCCTGTCCCTTGAGATTCAAATTCAGTTGATATAGAGTGGGGCCTGGGCATTGTATTTTTCTCAAAACTCCCCAAGGCAATATTAATGGATCAGAGATTATCTCGAAGTGGCTCCAGCTTTATAATTCCAGGAAGCTATAAGAGTAAATGCTCTTTTATTTAAAATACTAGAGGCCCGGTGCATGAATTTGTGAATGGGTGGGGTCCAGCCAGCTGGACTGCATTGGGGCGATTGGGCAGGGTCAGCCAGGGGGAGGGGACATGGGAAGTTGGCCGGCCACCCTGCCCTGATGGAGGGGCTATTGGGGGTGGAGCCAGCTGGGGGGGCTGCAGGCAGTTGGCCAGCCAGCCCTGCCCCCTAGTAGAACTCCCAGGGGACAATTTGCATATTAGTCTTTTATTATATAGAATAAGGAAGCAAAGTGCCTCAATGAGTCAAAGATCTGGTTTAATAAATTGTTGTTCTTAAACTCTTGCAGATGTCATCAAATTAAAAAATGGGACACAGTAAGATACATCAGCATTTTATACTAAATCCACCATTGCAACCTTTTCCCCTGACAAAACAAATGCTGGTTCCTTGGCTGGGACAGGCATGTTAATGAGACAGAATGATGTTTTGGAAGTCATAGGTAAGTGGTAGGTATTTTGTAAAAAAAGAAAATAGCTAAAAATACTTAAAGCTTTGTTTGGTCTAAGCTTCTATACTTAGAGATGTTTAATGCTCTCCCCTTCTCAAACCTTGTGAAAATTACTTTTTTAAAATACAGTGGTACCTCGAGATACGAGTTTAATTTGTTCTGTAACCTTGAGGCATGGGAAACTATGAGACACTCAAGTTGCAGTAAACTGGTGGGTTGTGTGCAGCCGGCCAATCCGCGCGATTACTCCTATCTCAAATGTTGCTTGTATTTCAAAGCAAAAATCGCTCGCTCGACGGCTCGTATCTCAAAAATCTCGTATGTTAGGGCACTCATATCTCAAGGTACCACTGTGTGTGTGTGTGTGTGTGTGTGTGTGTGTGTGTGTGTGTATATATTTATTTATTTATTTATTTATTTCAGCAAGAACGGAAGAGGGGAGAGAAACATCAATGATGAGTGAGAATCATTGATCAGCTGCCTCCTGCATGTCCCTTACTGGGGATTGACCCCACAACACAGGTATGAGCCCTGACAGGGAACTGAACTATGATCTCTTGGTCATGGGTCGATGCTCAACTGAGTCACACAGGCCAGCACTGAAAACTACTTACTTTTGTATGCACTGTCTTTCATTACAGTCCAATTGAAGGAGCTTTCCCCAGGCTCTTCTGCAGTACTGTCAAGCCTGTGGGACTAGGATTGATGTTTGAGGAACTCTAGAAGATCCCTTCAAATCTGAGCTTCATATGTGTTGACTAAATTGTTGAGAGTGCTGCATCCAGAGTGCTTTCGTGTACACTTCCTCTCCTACCATACCTCAGACCTCCCCAGTGGGTGGAATTCCTCAGCAAACACACACATACACACACACACACACACATGCCAGTTAGATTATTAGTCTTTGGAACCCTTTGAGAGCTCGTGATTCTTTGGTCAGGGAGCAGGGATCACTAACAAACACTTCCTAAATGTCAAGACACTGAATGGTGTAAGAAATAATGAATTTATCACACTTGGTAAATGATAGACAATGAAATATGTAGGTCAAAGGAACAGAAAGTCTGTCCACCCAGCATTAGCAGAGCCAAACACTGAACACTGAAAATTGCAGTGGAGAAATATTAGTTATTTTATTATAAACTAGAGTCCCAATGCACGAAATTCATCCAAGAGTAGGCCTTCACAGCCCTGGCCACCCTCACAACCCCAGCCACCCTTGCAGCCCTGCTGCCTCAGCCCTCACAGCCCTGGCTTTGTCCGGAAGGTCATCCGCATGGTCATTCCACTATTAGGCCATTCGGTCGATTTGCATATTACACTTTTATTATTATTGAGAACAACACCCAAGAGAATGGGAAGTTATGTTCAATACCCCCAACTGCCTGATGGCATGTAGGTTACAGGTAATAAAGGACAAAATCACAGGACACTTGTGTGTTGGGGGTTTGGGGTTATACTGGGTGCTGATGGGTCAGAGGTGAAGTAAAGGTAATAAATCATTTCTTCTGGTCTTGAGGATAGTTCTGAGGTCTGTTCCCGAGTCCTTCTGTCTGGTTTATTTTTGGAAAGTACCCAGGGGATCATTCCACCTGAAGGCCTGGAGCTGAAACATAACTTAGGTCAAAATGTTATCTTTAGCCTGCCAGAGGTCCAGAACTTGACACCATTAGTCAGGATGGAGTTCTATCTTTTGCTGCCTCCTGGGTTTCTGATTTGGGGACAGGAGGGAGGATAGATCTCTGAGGGGAATATATACATATACAAAGAGAGACATGATTTCTAGAGCTATGATTTCAAGCTAAACTTAATGTCATAAGGACCCTCAGTTTCATAAACAATGAAATGTGTGAGTCAGAGGAAGGAAATTAACAAAGATATAGATATTTATAATTTTAAAATGATAAATATGACTTAACTCAATGAATGAGTGGCCCTAAGGTGTTGGTGTCATCTACTTGCCATCTTATGACTTTTTTGTCTTCATTCTCTCTCTGCCATTTTTCCTTTCTTGACTCATCCTTGTTTAGTTTCTTCTTCACTCCTTTTACCTTTCTCCTTTTTTATTGATTTCAGAGATGAGAGAAGACAGAGAAAGAAAGAGGAACATCAGTGATGAGAGAAAGTCATTGATCAGCTGCCTCCTGCATACCTCACACTGGGGATCTAGCCCACAACCTGGGCCTCTGCTCTCACTGGGAATTGAACTGTGACTTCCTGGTTCATAGGTCAACATTCATCCACTAAGCCATGCCGGCCTGGTTCTCCTTCTAACATGTTCCCCTTTTCTAAATAATGCCTTCAAACTGTGGCAGTATGGTTATCACTCAACCCCAATGTAGAGGTCACAGTGAGCTCAAGGGGATGCCAACCCTTGACCAAGAGCTTGCTGGGTGAGTGGGGACATGTCATTTTGAATTATTAGTTTTCCTCAGGAGGATTCTTCTCAGATCCCCCTTACCCCCAATACCACCACCAAAGATCTAGTCTAACCTGCTAAAATGAAATGATTCTCAACTTTGAGCATGCACCAAAATTACCAAGGGGCTTTTTAAAATACAGATTACTAGGCTCCATTATGAAGTTTGAGCAAATCTGGGGTGGGGCATGAGAAGCTGCATTTCTAGCAATTTCTCAGATGATCCTGATGCTGCTGTTCTGGAAACCACACTGAGTAACCAGGCCCCAAACTCATATCCTGGTTTACTGTCCTCGAGGGATGGGATTAAGAGGTGGGAGAGAAGGGACTTTTATTAACTTCTGCTATATTTAAATTTTTACAGCAGTTGGACTGTGTTTGTAATAATGATTTTTAAATTAATGGATACAAATCATTAAAAATTGAAATAATTTTCCCTAGCTGGCTTGGTTCAGTGGTTGAACATAGACTTATAAACCAGGAGGCCACGGTTCGATTCCTGGTCAGGGGACATGCCTGGGTTTCGGGCTCATGAGGTCTCCCTGCCCATTTCTCCACCCTGCACCCTGTGCAGGAGACAGCTGATGTTTCAGTCTTTCTTTCCCTCTCCCTTTCTCTCTGAAATCAGTAAAAAAAAAATTTAATTTAAAAAGATTGAAAATAATTTTTAAAGATATAAAATCTAAAGGAAATACCCTTTCCTCTCCCTTGTACCACAGTCCCACTCCTCAAAGTAATAACTAGTGCCTGACCTGCATGACTCATTGGTTGAGTGTCAACCTATGAACCAGGAGGTCATGGTTTGATTCCCAGTCAGTGCACATGTCTGGGCTGTGGGTGTGGGGCGTGCAGGAGGCAGCTGATCAATGATTCTCTCTCATCATTGATGTTTCTCTCTCTCTCTCCCTCTCCCTTCCTCTCTGAAATATATATATATATATATATATATATATATATATATATATATATAGCAATAACTAAGTGAAGTCATCACATGGGCGGGCGGGGTCAGACAATTTGAATGAGAGGACGACAGAACCAAAGCCGAGCTCAGCAATGGACATGGTTCCTCTGTGAGCCAAAGATGGCAGTGAATATATATTCAACATCAGTCACCAGTGATAAGGTAAGTTGAGATGACATGCTGGCCTGGATCAATGAGTCCCTGCAGTTGAATCTGACAAAGGTGGAACAGTTGTGCTCAGGGGCTGCCTATTGTCAGTTTATGGACATGCTGTTCCCTGGCTCCATTGCCTTGAAGAAACTGAAATTTCCAGCTAAGCTAGAACATGAATACACCCAGAACTTCAAAATACTACAAGCAGGTTTTAAGAGGATGGGTGTTGACAAAGTAATTCCTGTGGACAGATTAGTAAAAGAAAAGTTTCAGGACAATTTTGAATTCATTCAGTGGTTCAAGAAATTTTCTGATGCAAACTATGATGGAAAAGAATATGACCCTGTAGCTGCCAGATAAGGTCAAGAAACTACAGTGGCTCCCTCCCTTGTTGCTCCAGCTATGAACAAACCAAAGAAACCTCTCAGCTCTAGCAGTTCAGCTCCACAGAGGCCCATTGATACACACAGAACTACTGCAACCCCTAAGGCTGGCCCAGGTGTGCTGTGAAAGAATCCTGGTGTGGGCAATGGGGACGACAAAGTAACTGAACTGATGCAGCAGGTCAGCATATTGAAACTTACCCTCAAAGAATTGAAGAAAGAGATTTCTACTTTGGAAAGCTAAGGACCTTTAAATTGATTTGCCAAGAGAACTAGGGGGGAAACAACCCTGTATTGCAGAGGAGTGTGAACATTCTCTATGCCACATGTGAAGGCTTTGTGATACCCGATGAAGGGGGCCCACAGGAGTAACAAGAAGAGTATTAACAGCTTGGAACAGCAGAGCAACATCTGAATTCTTCACTCCAAATCATGTGGTTAACTGTAAAATACTCCCCTTTATTATTTTTAGAGGACTCACTGGTTTCCTTTCATAAGCAAAAAGTACCTCTTCTTAAAGTGCACTTTGCACAAGTTTCACTCTTTTTTTAGTAAGTTTGAGTTAGGAGCTTTTACCTTGTAGCAGAGCAGTATTAACATCTAGTTGTTTCACTTAGGGAACAAAGAGGCTGACCATGGGCTCACCTTATGGATGCTGGTAACACTGATTGCTGGAGAAGATGTTTTTATGAGATACCCTGAGATGCATACCTCAGTAGCAAAATGTAAAGACTGATTTTAATTTTAAGCTAATGTGAAATCTTGGCAGATAACGTTTTAATAAATGAATGCCTTAAGAGTATTTAAATTGTGTTTGCATATTTCAAAATATAAAATGTAACATCACAGGACAGTTTGTGTGTTATTCTTATATCTGGGAAGGAGGGGCCAGACCTTGGGACCTTTAGAACTTGCTGTTCACAGGTCTTGCAGGGCTGCTTGAATCTCATAGGCCTAATCTTGGCCCGGAAGGAAAATTTAAAAAGTTGCTCTCTAAAGCTATTTGGTGTCCTTGACCAATTGCATCTCTGCTAAGAAATAAGAGGCATTGTTGGCTGAATGAATAGAGAGTATGTTTCAGCCCTAAGATATTTGAGTTGAATAGCTTGATGTTCATTGAGCATTTCTCTGACGATTTTTACAGTTACTCCTGAAATTTCTGTGTATTGTGTTTTTGGGAAATGGTGTGTTCAGTTTTAAAATCTAACAACTGGGAGCATTATCTCAATTCAATGAGGTTCTGCTTCCTGGCATATGTTTGGCTCAAATAAACTCACAAAAATTTTTTAAAAATAAAATAAAGTAAAATCTAACAACTACTTTTTGGAACTTGCCCACATCTCTGGGATTTGAATGGGGGTTTGTGTCCCATTTTGCTGTCTTTTAAATTTACATTTAACATGTTTTTCTGCATCCCTTGCCCACTGGGGATTCCTCTTTGGCTCCTTAAAGTTTGCTGCTTACATTGAAAGTTCAGCAGGCAGGTGATCATGCTGCAAGTTCTTTCTGGACTTCTGACAAAGGTGACCAGTGAAGACCATCACTACCTTGATATCTACAAGGCTGGGTGTTTTTGGTACCTGCTGTTCACAGCCTCCACTGTTATCAGAATACTTTGCCAGTGCACTAATTTCTTTGGAGATAAAATTCCTTAGCGTGCTACTAAATATTAATTTTCTTTTGCAGAAAATACAGTACTTTGTTTGAATTAATTATTAATATTTAAACTGTTTCATTCCTTAACACCCCTCATTTGCTTTGCCTATAGCCTATTCAGTTTCTTTGTTCGGCAGAATTCTGCAAAATGTGTATTACCCACTTTTGAACTTGTTCAGCCCCTGATGTGATTGTATTGATTTGTTGATGGTAGTAGTTTGTCCTAAAATGTGTATGAAAGCAGATATTTTGTATAAACTAGAGGCCTGATGCACGAAAATTCATGCAAGAGTAGACCTTCCTTCCCCTGGCTGCCAGCACTGGTTTCCCTCCAGCACCTGGGACGCAGGCTTCCCTCCTCTGGCTGCTGGCAGGCACTCAGGACCCAGGCTGCTTCCTTCTGGCCCCAGCTTTGTCAGGAAGAATATCCGGAAGATGTCTGTTCTAATTAGCATATTACCCTTTTATTATTATAGATTGTTGTATAGTGCATGCTCTGTGTGAAATTCAGAGAGAAACCCTGACTGAGATTAATAATGCCAAAGATGCAAGTAACTAGCCATTATTCAAATAACAGTGGTGCGATTTCTCTTTTGTGGCCTTTAGCCTTTTGTTGCCCTGAAATTCCATTTTATTGGGAAACGATTTTCCACCTGGTCTTTCTTTTTTTTCTAAATCTCTATTGTTCAGATTATTACAATTGTTCCTCTTCCCCCCACCCCACATAGCGCCCCTCCACCTGGCTCCCACCCCTCCATCTGCCCTTACCTCCCCCCACATTGTCCTCATCCTTAGGTGTATGATTTTTGTCCAGTCTCTCTCTATACACCCCCTCACCTCTTTCCGCCTGAGAATTATCGGTCCACTCCTTTTCTATGCCCCTAATTCTATTATATTCACCAGTCTATTCTGATCATCAGATTTTCAATTCATTTGATTTTTAGATTCACTTGTTCATAGATATGTATTTGTTGTTCATAATTTTTACCTTTACCATTTTCTTCTTCCTCTTCTTAAACAATACCTTTCAGCATTTCATATAATACTGGTTTGGTGTTGATGAATTCCTTTAGTTTTTTATTATCTGTGAAGCTCTTTATCTGCCCTTCAATTCTGAATGATAGCTTTGCTGGGTAGAGTAATCTTGATTGTAGGTTCTTGCTATTCATCGCTTTGAATATTTCTTGCCACTCCCATCTGGCCTGCATAATTTCTGTTGAGAAATCAGCTAACAATCATATGGGTGCTCCCTTGTAGGTTATTAACTGATTTTCTCTTGCTGCTTTTAATGTTCTCTCTTTGTCTTTTGCTCTTGGCATTTTAATTATGTTGTGTCTTGGTGTGGTCCTCTTTGGATTCCTTTTGTTTGGGGTTCTGTGTGCTTCCTGCACTTGTAAGTCTATTTCTTTCACCAGGT
This sequence comes from Lasiurus cinereus, assembly GCA_011751065.1. NCBI lineage: Eukaryota > Metazoa > Chordata > Mammalia > Chiroptera > Vespertilionidae > Lasiurus > Lasiurus cinereus. The sequence goes on along the minus strand of JAAGEH010000015.1, from coordinate 30,914,847 downwards.
GGAAGAAGTTTTCAGTCATTATTTCTTCAATTAGGTTTTCAGTATCTTGTTCTCTCTTTTCTTCTGACACCCCCATAATTCTGATGTACGCATGAAGTTGTTCCAGAGGCTCTTTACAGTATCTTCAAATTTTTGGATTCTTTTTTCTTTTTGCTTTTCCAATGGAGTGTTTTTTACTTCTTTGTATTTCAAATCTTTGACTTGATTCTTGCATTTCTCTAGTCTGCTGTTAGGTTTCTGTATAATATTTTTTATTTCAGTCAGTGTAAGTTTAATTTCTAGTTGGTCCTTTTCATCTCCTCTTGGGTCTCGCTAAATTTATCCATTTTTCTAGGAAAATCTTAATAAACCTTATAACTGTGGTTTTGAACTCTATATCCAGTCATTTGTTTTCCTCCATTTCTTTCATTTGTGATCTGTTCTTTTGTCTCCACATATTTCGATGCTTCCCTGAGTTGGTAGAGTAGCTTTGTGTGCTAGGTGCCCTACATGGCCCAGTAGCTCTGCCTCCCCAGTTACCTGAGGTGGACACTCTTGGTGTACCCCTTTGTGAACTGTGTATACAGTCTTATTGTAGTTCTTTTTTTAAATTAAATCTTTATTATTCAGATTATTACATTTGTTTCTCTTTTTTCCCCTCCATAGCACCCCTCCACCCAGCTCCCACCCCTCCCTCTGCCCTTAGCTCCCTCCCATTGATCTCATCCAGAGGTGTATGATTTTTGTCCAGTCTCTCCCTATACACCCCTCACCCCTTCCCCCCTGAGAATTATCAGTCCACTCCCTTTCTGTGCTCCTGATTCTATTATATTCACCAGTGTATTCTGTTGATCAAATTTTTAATTCACTTAATTTTTAGATTCACTTGTTGATTAGATATGTATTTGTTGTTCATAATTTTTTGGCTTTTACCTTTTTCTTCTTCCTCTTCTAAAAGAGTACCTTTCAGCATTTCATATAATACTGGTTTGGAGTTGATGAACTCCTTTAGCTTTTTCTTATCTGTAAAGCTCTTTATCTGCCCTTCAATTCTGAATGTTAGCTTTGCTGGATAGATTATTCTTGGTTGTAGGTTCTTGCTATTCATCACGTTGCATATTTCTTCCCACTCCCGTCTGGCCTGCATCGTTTCTGTTGAGAAATCGGCTGACAGTCATATGGGTGCTCCCTTGTAGGTAATAAACTTTTTCTCTTGCTGCTTTTAATATTCTCTCTTTCTCTTTTGCTCTTGGCATTTTAATTATGATGTGTCTTGGTGTAGTCTTCTTTGGATTCCTTTTCTTTGGGGTTCTGTGTGCTTCCTGGACTTGTAAGTCTATTTCTTTTACCAGATGTGGGAAGTTTTCAGTCATTATTTCTTTAAATAGGTTTTCAGCATCTTGCTCTCTCTCTTCTTCTGGCACCCCCACAATTCTGATGTTGGTACGCTGAAAGCTGTCCCAGAGTCTCCTTACATTATGTTCACATTTTTGGATTCTTTTCTCTTCTTGCTTTTCCAGTTGAATGTTGTCTGCTTCTTTATATTTCAAATTTTTTACTTGATTCTTGCCTTTCTCTAGTCTGCTGTTAGGACTCTGTATAATATTTTTTATTTCAGTCAGTGTATGTTTAATTTCTATTTGGTCCTTTATCATCTTTAGTAGGACCTTTTCCATCTCTAGTTGGCTCTTTTATATTGCTAGTTGGTCCTTTTTCATCTCCTCTTGGGTCTCACTAAATTTATCGAATTTTTCTAGCATATTCTTGAAAAACCTTACAAGCGTGGTTTTGAACTCTATATCCAGTCGTTTTTTTCCCTCCATTTCTTTTGTTTGTGATCCCTTCCCTTGTCTCGGCATTTTCACTATGCCGGGGAAACTTCTGTGTTGGATTCAGCCTTATGATACCAGATGCAAAACCGAAGAAGCCTCTATTGAACTTGGGAGGGGTCGAGTCTCAGGGCTTAAGGGACCACCTTGCCTTCCAGTCGGCCCCACCCTCCACGGCCCCTGAGTCTCACGTGACTGGGTAATCCCTGGAGCGGTCCTTGTGTGGGAGCGCACCCGCAGTGCCTCTAACCGCTGCCTTTCCAGCTCCCCTGAGCACTAGGACCACACGAGTCTAGGTCCCCAGGGTTTCACCCGAAACAGGGGCTTAGTGGAGTCAGAAGTGGCACAGTTCGGAGGGTCTGTCTCCCGCCCACTCACGAAAGCCAGCGGCACAATCAGCAATCTGTCCTGCGCGCAGCACCGTCCGCGTGCGAGACCAGACCTGATCTTCTGCGACTCCCCTAAATTTCCGTGCACCTCTCCCTTTTCACAGTCCAAACTCCCCCCGTATGAGTTTTGCTGGATCTGGGGTTTAGTGTCATAAAATAAGGGGTTCAATGCCGTTGGGAGTCTCCGTTTCCCTCCCGCCAGAGAAAGCCAGCCAGGTACTCTGGCACCCGCTCTCTCAGCGCGCATGTCTCAGTACCTCGGCTTTTTGCAGCTCCTCTGGGTCTCCGTGAGCCCCTCTCTTTCCTTCTAGCTGTAGAACTTACACTCCGCCAGCTTTCCTGTGGTTCTGGATGATGTCCATTCTGTCTTTTAGTTGTAGTTTTGAAATTGTTGTGCGAGGCAGTAGTGTAGGTGTCTACCTATGCCGCCATCTTGGATTCCTCTGCAGTTAATTCTTGATTATCGTTGGTATCTCTGGAGGGAATTGACCTCCAAGCCAATTGGTTGTGAGGATCAGCTGTGTCTGCACATGCACGCTTGCCTTCAGACCTCTGCCTTTCCAGTACCCCTGGGTTTCCGTGCGCTCTTGGGACCCGTATGAGTCTGTGTCCCCAGGGTCTCACCCGAAACAGGGGTTAGTGCAGTTGGACCTGGATTTCAGTGCTGTTTTCCTCCTGCTAGAGAAAGTCAGTGGCACAATCAGCACTCAGAGGTCTGTGTGCGCACTTTTGCACGCACTTTCGCACACCCCTAGACTTCTGTCTTTTGCGGCTCCCCTAAATTTCCCTGCACTTCTTCCTTTTCACAACAATACAGACTCCCCCGGATGAGTCTTACCTGGAACTGGAGTTCAGTGTAGTCCGAAATGGGGTTCAGTGCAGTTGGGATTTTCCATCTCCCTCCCACTGGAGGAAGCCAACCAGACCCCTCCTCCACTCATCCTCTCCACGAGCGTGTCACCATACCTCAGCTTTTTACAGCTCCTCTGAGTCTTCGTGAGTCCTTCTCTTTACTTCTAGTTGTAGAATTTCCACTCAGCCAGCTTTCCTGTGGTTCTGGATGGTGTCCATTCTGTCTTTTAGTTGTAGTTTTGAAATTGTTGTGTGAGGCAGCAGCTTACCTATGCGACCATCTTGGTTTCTCTCCATCTAATAAGTTCTATATTGGAACTGACCAAGGCCTTCAGTGTTTCCTGGTCTTCCTTGCTGACATGAAACTTTAATGAAGGGGTCCTTTTATTTATTTTACTTAAAAATATTTTTATTGATTTCAGAGAGGGAAATAGAAACATCAATGATTTGAGAGAATCATTGGTCGGCTGCCTCCTGCCACACTGGGAATCAAGCCCACAACCCAAGCATGTGCCCTGATTGGGAATCAAACCATGACCTTCTGGTTCATAAATCAATGCTCAACCAATGATCCACACCAGTTGGGCAATGAAGGGAGCCTTTTAGAGCACAGGGTTTCAGCCAACTGAGAATAGAACTCCAAACAAGAAATATAGAGGTAAGAGTTGTATTGTGAGCTCTGCTGCCTACTTGGGCAAGTAACTTGACCTCCCTGAGCAAAATGAAGGGGTTGAAGCAGACAAGGACTCTTCTGGTTTTTAAAATGTCTTTTATTCCATATCAAGAGACTGCAGCAAATGGCTGCCATCTTAAACCAAAGAGCTGCCTGCAGCCTTCTCAGTTATACCTGCAGAGTCAGGTCATTGTCATCATCAATAGTGTCATAAAGAGTAGGTAATGATTTCTGAATCTGAACTCTCCTCTAAACCACTAATGCAAAGGAAGAGAACAACATGATTATTTCCTAAGCAACACATCACTTCAGTTTCATGGGTCACAATGTCCTGGGATCATCTCCTTTCATAATTTACTAAGTTGAAGGAGAAGGTGCAGATTACAATGGAGAGATAAGTAAGGCTGGAATACAAGTGTGTGTGTGTGTGTGTGTGTGTGTGTGTGTGTGTGTGTGTGTGTATGGAGAGAGAGAGAGAGATGACACAGAAAGAGAGTCAAAAAGAGACATATAGACAAGGAGAAAGTGGTAAAAGCAGAAGTCAGAAGTCAACAGTCAACTGGCAAGTCTAGTGGGTAGATAGATCAACCAAAGGACTTGTATGCAGGCATATAAGCATAACCAATGGATGCAAGACACTCGGGGGTTAGGGCATGCATGGGAGTGGGGGGGGGCAATGGGAAGATATGTACACATGTAATACATTAATAAAAATTTTATATTTATTGTTGACAGTATTAGAGATGTGCCCCTTTTACCCTATTGAATCCCTCCACTCCGATCCCATCCCCATAATATTATTGACTATATATTCTATACTGTATTTTACAACCCCGTGACTATTTTGTAACAAACAACCTGAATTTCTCAATCCCTTCACATTTTTCACCCAGTCCCCCAACCCCTCTCCTCTGGCAGCCATCAGTCTGTTCTTTGTATCTCTGAATCTGTTTCTGTTTTGTTTGTTCATTTATATTGTTCTTTAGATTCCACATATAAGTGAGATCATATGGCATTTCTTTTTCGGACTGACTTATTTCACTTAGCATAATACCTTCTAGGTTCACCCATGTTGTCACAAATAAGATTTCATTCTTTTTTTTATGGCTGAATAATATTAACAATGGCCCTCTCTTAATCAATGAACACCAATGATAACTTCTTTAGCTTTGTGACATACTGACAGGGAGCGAGGAGTAATGTCAGTAATGATAATATTTGTTGAGTTCTTACTACATATTAGTGTTTTCCAGGCACCTCATTTAATCCTTACAATAATCCTCCACAATAGGCACACTTATTATCATCTTTATTCATGGATGAAAAAACTAATAAGGCCCAGAGGTCACTGGAAGAGGCAGTAATCAAACCCAAATAGCCCAACTGCAGAGCCCTGGCTTGTGACTACTACATTGTACTGCCCATCTCTACAAAATTAAAGTGATACACACAGGGATCAACTAGTGTTTTAACTCCTTCCCCTTATAAGAAGCAACTGCTTGTCTCTGTCTCCTCCAAGTGGGGGTGGGAGGTCAACTGATAGTATTTTAAAAACATTTTTTATTGATTTCAGCGAGGAGGGGAGAGGGAGAGAGAGTTAGAAATATCAGTGATGAGAGAGAATCATTGATCGGCTGTTTCCTGTATGGCCCCTACTGAGGATTGAGCCCACAACCTGGGCATGTGCCCTTGATTGGAATCGAACCTGGGACTTTGTCCACTGAGCCAAACCATCTAAGGCAGGATAGTATTCATGGTGTGCCAAGAGGGAGATCAGATGCACAAAGAGCAGGAAGTGAGTTTCCTTAGGTTGCATGACAAGCTGATGGCTGAATGGGTTCCAAAAATCCACTTCAGCATCCCAACTGCAGGACCCCTGCTTTGATCTGGTCACTCCAGCAAAGCTTATTTTAGGGAAGTATCTGGTTTTCAAATCAGTTCCATAAATCCAAATGGTTTATTAAAAATCCCCTATATTAATAGTGGTATGCTATCATGCAATCCCTATGTTAACCACATGGTTATGCTGCAGAGAAATCTAGGAATTTGAGGAAGCAGGGGTTTAAGAATATTTGTGGTATTTTTATAAATTGTGATAGAGCTACATAATTAAAGCCATCCAAAAGAATGAGGTAAAGCCATATGACTTTTAAGGAACATTTTCAAGATATGTAAATAAGTGAGAAAAGCAGTTCACTAAACAATATGAAGAGCAGGCTCACATTTGTCTAATTAAAAAAGAGTGCTGAAACCGGTTTGGCTCAGCGGATAGAGCGTCGGCCTGCGGACTGAAGGGTCCCGGGTTCAATTCCGGTCAAGGGAATGTACCCTGGTTGCGGGTACATCCCCAGTAGGGGGCGTGCAGGAGGCGGCTGATCGATGTCTCTCTCTCATCGATGTTTCTAACTCTCTATCCCTCTCCCTTCCACTCTGTAAAAAAAAAATAATAAATAAAATATTTTTTTTTAAAAGAGTAAACACACACACATACTGAGTGGCCAGATTATTATGATCTCTGGATTATCATGATCCTATATAATAAAAGGCTAATATACAAATTGTCTCCTCGACCAGCAGGCAGGCTGGCCAACCGCCCATGTCCCCTCTCCCTGGCCAGGCTGGCCAGACTCCACCCATGCACAAATTCATGCAACAGGTCTAATACACACACACACACACACACACACACACACGTACACATACACACTGAGTGGCCAGATTATTATGTGTTTAGAGATCATAATAATCTATCTACTCGGTATATATATATGTTAAGAAACACAGTGGTACCTCGAGATACGAGTGCCCTAACATACGAGTTTTTGAGATACGAGCCCTCAAGCGAGCGATTTTTTTGCTTTGAAATATGAGCAACATTTGAGATATGAGTAATCGCGCAGATCGGCCAGCTGCACACGACCCACCAGTTTACTGCTACTCAAGCATCTCATAGTTTCCCACGCCTCAGTCAGTGTGCTTGTTTACCTCGTTGTCGAAGCATCTTTTGTGCATTTACATACTTTATCACATTTCTTTTTATAACCATGGGTCCAAAGAAAGCGAGTGGAAAGGTCAGTGCTCAGAAGAGGATGATGTCTATTGAATTAAAGCGTGAAGTCATAGAAAAATATGAGCAAGGTGTGCGAGTGGGTGACTTGGTGAGGCAATAGGGGCGTAGTACTTCAAAGATATGCACTGTGCTTAAACAGAAGGAGTCGATAAAGGGTATAACGCCAGCTAAGGGCGTTACAATAATTTCTAAGCTCCGTAGCTCTCTCCATGAAAAGATGGAGAATCTACTGATGGTGTGGGTGACGCAGAAGCAGCTTAAAGGAGATACATTAACACAGGGCATCATATGCGAGAAGGCGTGAGCGATTTAAGGTGATTTCCTGGAGCAGACCCCGAGCACTTCCATGGACGAAGCATCCAAAGACTCATTTAAAGCTAGTAGAGGCTGGTTTGATAACGTCAGGAAAAGGTCTGGTATTCACTCCATTATCAGGCATGGTGAGGCAGCAAGTTCGGATGTGAAGGCAGCTGAGGATTACCTCAAAACTTTTTCTGAACTGATAGAAGCCAAAGGATATATCCCCCAGCAAGTCTTCAACTGTGACAAGACAGGGTTTTTCTGGAAGAAGATGCTGAATAGGACTTATATAATGCAGAGGAGAAGGCGATGCCAGGCCACAAACCCATGAAGGATAGGCTAACTCTTGCACTGTGCGCCAATGCGAGTGGTGACTGCAAGATCAAGCCTCTGCTCCTATACCATTCAGAAAACCCCAGAGTCTGTAAGTCAGATAAGATTTTAAAAGATAAACTGCAAGTTATGTGGAGGGCAAACCCGAAGGCCTGGGTCACCAGGCAGTTCTTTGTGGAGTGGGTAAACCTGGTTTTCGGCCCTTCTGTTAAGAAATATCTACAGGAAAACAACCTAACCATGCAAGCCCTCCTCGTCCTCAACAATGCTCCTGCTCACCCACCGAACCTCGAAGATGAACTCCTCGAAGAGTTCAAGTTTATAAAGGTTGTCTACCTACCTCCTAACACCACTCCTATCCTGCAGCCCATGGATCAAGAAGTGATTTCTAATTTTAAAAAGCTGTACATCAAGCACCTGTTCCGGCGCTGCTTTGAGGTCATGGAGAACACAAACCTCACCCTTTGAGAGTTCTGGAAGAACCACTTTAACATCGTGATATGCCTCAGAATTATTGATCAGGCCTGGCTGGGTGTTACAACGAGGACCTTGACCTCTGCATGGAAGAAGCTGTGGCCTGAGGCCGTAGCCCAAAGGACCTTCGAAGGATTTGAACCCGAGGTGTCAATGGAGGAGGAGATAGTGTCTCTGGGAAAATCCATGGGCCTGGAGGTGGATGAGGGAGACGTGAATGAGCTCGTCGAGGAGCACTCTCTGGAACTCACCACAGAGGAGTTACAAGAGTTGCAGTCTCAGCAACATGCGGAGGTTCTCCAAGAAATTGGTTTCGAGGAGGAGCCAGAGGTGGAGGAGATCTCTACAAGTGAGATAAAGGAGATCTTAGGAATGTGGGAGAGGGTGTCACACTTCATAGAAAAGAAACACCCCAAAAAAGTTGCTACTGGTCGTGCATCGGAGCTGCTCAATGAAACTTGCCTCACTCATTTCAGAAACATTCTGAAAGGGAGGAAGAGGCAAACCTCGTTGGACACTTTTTTTTTGAAATCGGCCAAAAATACAAAGACCAGTAGCAATTAAGTTCAGTGAAGATTAGTTAAGTTACATTCAGTTTAGGGATAAAGTGTAGCATTAAGAGTGTAATGAGTAGGTAAATACACTTTATAAAACCAGTTTATTCCTTTACATTCTCTTTTATTATGTTTTTATACAATATTTGTCATTTATGAATACATTTTTCTTATTCAAAACCACGTATCAAGAACAACTGGGGTGGCATTTTGGGGGCTGGAACGGATTAGGGCATTTCAATTGATTTCAATGGGGAAATTTGCTTTGAGATATGAGCAACTTGATATATGAGCAAGGTTATGGAACGAATTAAACTCATATCTCGAGGTACCACTGTGTGTGTGTGTGTGTGTGTGTGTGTGTGTATGCATATTTTTTACCTGAGCATGTAAAAAAAGAGACAGTTATTAATTTTTTTTCTTGAAATACAGAATTTTATTTAGAAATTGCTTAAAGTAAAAAAGAGAAAAACCACTTCAAGAAAGACCAGGTGGGAGAAACCCACCTGGTTACTCCAGCTGGGGGCTCCCAAAAGTGCATAAGAAAGTGCACAAAACTGCACACACAGAGGTCTGACTCCTGATTGTGCCTGGCTTCCTCTAGCGGGAGAAAAACAGAACCTCACAACAGCACTGAAATCCCAGTCCAACTGCACTGAACCCCAGTTTTGGGTGAGACCCCGGGGACTCAGACTGTAGGTAATTATTTTTCTCTTGCTTCTTTTAATATTCTCTCTTTGTCTTTTGCTCTTGGTATTTTAATTATGATGTGTCTTGGTGTGGTCCTCTTTGGATTCCTTTTGTTTGGGATTCTGTGCACTTCCTGGATTTTTAAGTCTATTTCTTTCACCAGGTGGGGGAAGTTTTCAGTCATTATTTCTTCAAATAGGTTTTCAGTATCTTGCTCTCTCTCTTCTGGTACCCCCATAATTCTGATGTTGGTATGCTTGAAGTTGTCCCAGAGGCTCCTTATACTATCTTCACATTTTTTTATTCTTTTTTCTTTTTGCTTTTCCAGTGGAGTGTTTTTTGCTCCAAATTTTTATTTCAAATTTTTTACTTGATTCTTGCAATCGTCTAGTCTGCTGTTAGGTTTCTATATAATATTTTTTATTTCAGTCAGTGTATGTATAATTTCTAGTTGGTTCCTTTTCATCTCCTCTTGGGTCTCACTAAATTTATCCATTTTTTCTAGGAAATTCTTAAAAAACCTTATAACCATGGTTTTGAACTCTATATCTAGTCATTTGTTTTCCTCCATTTCTTTCATTTGTGATCTGTTCTTTAGTCTCCGTATATTTCACTGCTTCCCTGAGTTGGTAGAATAGCTTTGTGTGCTAGCTGTCCTATATGGCCCAGTAGCTCTGCCTCCCCAGTTACCTGGGGTGGACACTCTTGGTGTACCCCTTTGTGAACTGTGTATACAGTCTTATTGTAGTTAATTCTTGATTTTTGTTGGTATCACTGGGGGATATTGACCTCCAAGCCAATTGATTGTGAGGATCAGCTGTGTCTGCAAATGTGGGCTTGTCTCCAGACTTCTACCATTTAATCACACTTTCCTCTACTATAAGCATGTCAAAATAGTGGCCCATAGACTGTATGTGACCCACAATGAATATTTTTGCAGCCCAGCCAATATAACAGTATGTAAGAAATGTTTTAATAAAAATTTTGTAATTTAATTTTTACAATATCCTTTTATACATAACTAGAGGCTCGGTGCACAAAATTCATGCACTTGTGGGGGTCCCTCAGACCAGGTTGTGCCCTCTCGCAGTCTGGAAGCCCTTGGGGGATGTCCGACTGGGAGCAGGCCTATGCTGTCAGTCAGACATCCTTAGCACCACTGCCACTGCACTTGCCAGCTGTGAGCCCAGCTTCTGGCTAGCGCACTGACAACCAGGGAGCAGCTCCTGCATTGAGTGTCTGCACCCTGGTGATCAGTATGCATCATAGTGACCAGTTATTCAACCATACAGTCGATTTGCATATTACCCTTTTATTATATAGGATTATTAATAAGGAACTACAACGTTTGCTAATGATTGATTGCTATAATCATGTTGCATTCATTTCCCTTATATGCCTTATGTGTGGCACCCCACTTCTCTTCACTAATACTAGCAGTGATTATTTTAGCAGCCGATTGCCATGTGTCGTGTACTGACTTGTTTGGTGTGTGCAACAGGAAATATTTCACTTTCAGAGAACAAGAAAAATAGACTTATTTGCATTATGCTTATTAATTTGTGCAATTATTCAATTTCTGGTAAGTTAATGTTCAAGAAAAATATTAATTTTATTAAAATGTTCTATTATTTCATGTTAACAATTTCTCAGTTATTTTAGCCCTTTTTATTCAGCATGTCTCTATTGAAATAAACCTATGTTTCTATGAAAATTGAAGCTTTTGATTTTTTGTGGCCCACATAAACTTAAACCTTGTTTATTTGGCCCATGTTAGCCTTTGAGTTTGACATGCTTGCACTACTATCTGTTTGAACTTCATTAGTGTTTCTCAAAACATGTTCCATGGAGTCCTTGGGTTTAGATCAGGTATCTCTGAGTGTGTATGGAAGTGATTGGGTGGGCAAGACATCCTGCTTTTTACCTCACACCAATCAGAATGGATCCAGTTTTCTCTGTTTTTAGATCATGATTTTGGGGTGAAATTTTGTTTTAATAAGGGGCTCCATGGCTAAAACATTACATGAAACTTTGGACTAGAGAATCACCACAGTCGCTTTCAGCTTTAACAGTCTAAAATCCCAGGTGCTTTCTAGGTTTCCAAGATGGCTCTGTCTTATAATGAAACAATATGGCATATTTTGCTCTAAAAATAGTAGCTCAAATGAAAACATTCAGAGTATATCTATGACAGGCATCTGGATTACCTACCTTTTCACTGGTGACACTTTAAAAGTAATAATAGCTAGCATATCATACATAGCAGGGACTGTTACAGCCCTTTACATGTATTATTTCATGAAATTCTCACAAAATATAAAATAATTATCACTATCTCTATTTTACAGATGAGGAAACTGAAGTACAGAAATATTAAATAACTTGCCTGTTTTTGTTAGTTTGAACTGCTATGACATTACAATGGAGTGAGTGACAACAAACTTTTATTTCTCATAATTCTGGATGCCGGGAAGTCCAAGATCAAGGTGCTAGGAGATTCAGTATCTGTTGAGAGCAGGCTTCCTGGTTTACAGACAGCCACCTTCTTGCTGTGTTCTCACATGGCAATGAAGTCATTCTGTGTAGCTCCTTAGAAAAATTAGGAAGATTAGTTTGAAGTTACAAGGAGACAGGATTCAGTTCAGTAGGAAGGAAGAATTTCTAACAATAAGACATGAAAAGCTAGTAACTCATACTGATTTGTTTCAAGTCACTGGAAGTGTTTAAAGAAAAGCTGAATGAGCACTTGTCCAGAAAATGTTGAATGAGTTTTAATATTGGAGAAAAGTTAGATAAGATGACCTCTAAGCACTCTATCAACTTGCATCACACAGCTTTCAGATATTCCTTGTGCCCCAGTAGTTGTTAGAGGAAGGAATTTACAGTGAATGAAAATACAAAGGACAGTGATATAAAAGGAAAGAGACCATGAGATAAGGAATGCAAGCAAACTCTATAAACTAGAAAAGGCAAAGAAACAGATTCTCCCCGAGAGCCCCCAGAAGGAACCCACTCCAGCCAACACCTGGATTTCAGGACTTTGGACCTTCAGAACTTAAGATAATAAATTTGTGTTGTTTTAAGTCACCGAGTTTGTGGTATTCCCCTTCACCTTTTTCACCCATCCCTCCACCTACCTCCCCTCTGGAAACAATTATTTGTTCTTTGTTTTTATGAGTCTGTTTTTGTTTTGTTTGTCCATTTGTTTTTTAATTACACATATAAGTGAAATAGTCAATGATAGTGTGGTAACTTTGCATGGTGACAGATAGTCACTAGACTTCGTGTGGTGATCACATTGTAAGGTACATATAGTTGAACCACTATGTTGTACACCTGAACTAATATACTATTATATTCCAACTATATTTTAATAAGAAATTAAATTAAATTAGCCGAAACAGTTTGGCTCAGTGGATAGAGCATCGGCCTGCAGACTGAAAGGTCCCAGGTTCAATTCCGGTCAAGGGCATGTACATTGGTTGCAGGCACATCCCCAGTAGGGGGCGTGCAGGAGGCGGCTGATCGATGTCTCTCTCTTATCGATGTTTCTGGCTTTCTATCCCTTTCCCTTCCTCTCTGTGAAAAATCAATAAAATATATTTTTAAAAAAAGAAATTAAATTAAATTAAATTAAAAAGAAAACTAATACAACAACCCTTGTATGGAAGATTGACAGATTTTAGGGAACAAAAGGTGGATCCCTGAGCATTTTCCCCCCAAAGTCAGTGTTTATATGATTTTGATTTAAAATAATGTAGTTTGTTGTTTTCATTTTTTTGGATGGTTTGCTGCATCCTTTGCCACTTAAAAGTCCTAAAATAAGAGTATATGGGAAAAAAGAATATATGCCAGTTTTCAATGGTCTCAAGCAGTGGTTCTCAACCTGTGGGTCACGTCCCCTTTGGGGGTCAAAAGACACTTTTACAGGGGTTGCCTAAGACCATCGGAAAACACAGGTATTTACATTATAATTCATAACAATAGCAAAATTACAGTTATGAAGTATGGTTGGGGGTCACCACAACATGAGGAACTGTATTAAAGGGTCGCGGCTTTAGAAAGGTTGAGAACCACTGGTCTCAAGACTTGAGTTTCTCATCTGGCCCTATAGAAATCTGCAAACCTGGACAATGATTGTGGGGTGCTTTGAGGCCCTGGCTCCATTTTATAAGCTTTCTCCATCTTACCCTCCCATGGAACACTGAAGTTCCACAAAGCCTATCTAAAACTATCTTCATCTACATGGAAACATGGAACAGAGTGCAGAATCTTGGAGGGAAGGAGGGGGAGATTGGTGAATGGGAGGTAATTAACCAAAGACCTTCAACCCATGGACACAGACAATAGGATGGTGAAGGCCTGGGTCAGGGGTCAGGGGGCAGGAGTGGGCTGGAGGGGTCAGTGGGACGGGGAGGGAGATATATGTAGTACTTACAACAATAAAGTTTTAAAAAAATAATAAAACCATCTTCATTCTGATAACTTCTTTCTTACTCAGCAGCTGTTCATGCACTCAAAACTTTCAATTTGCAGTATGGGTTTTTTTCATACTTGCTAACATCTTGCTTTGTAATCACATATCTAGCCGTTTATTCATTTAAGCAATAAATTTTGCTCCTCTTCATCCATGTCCGTTGCCTTGCTGTTCTTCAATTTACAGTCTCACTCCAGGGCCTTTATACCAGCTGCTTTCTCTGCCTGCAACATTCTTCCCTTAGACATCCAGATGGTGAACTCTCTCACTTCCTCCAAGTCTTTACTGACCTGTCACTTTCTTAATGAGACCTACCCTGACTACCAAATTTTTTACTGAAACATACACATGCGTGCACTTTTCAAACTCTCTTTTTCTTGCCCTTCTTTCATAGAACTTATGTCCTCCTAACATAAACTATAGTTTACTTATTATTATGCTTACTAGTGACCCGGTATACAAAATTCATGGACATAAAAGGGGATTAATTAAAGGAAATAATTTAATATTGCTACTTGCCCTTTCTCTATAATAGAAGTGTCAGAGATGAAAGAAAATTATTAAAATGTATATGAAAACCTTTCTCCTGTCAGAGTCTGGGGCTCACCATGGGACCCAGAGTTAAGTCTCTGCCCATCCGGATACACTTCAAAATCGCATGAGACCCAGACCTGGCTGCCCCACCCCCCATTGGGTTAGATCCAGACCCAGCCAGTCCCACCCTTGTCAAGCCCTGCCAGGCAGGGGGCATAGCCTCAGGTCCCCTGGCCTGGCGCCAGGATTCGAGGTGTGACCTGAGGTCTCCCAGCCCAGACAAGGGCAGGGGGTGTAACTTGAGGTCCTCCGTCAAGCCCTGCTGGGTGGAGGGCATGGACTGAGGTCCCCTGTCAAGCCCCGCCAGGTGGGGCGGTGCAGCCTCAGGTACCCCATCAAGCCCCATCGGCAGGGGGGACACAGCCTCAAGTCCCCCACTGGGCGGGGGCACAGCCCGAATTGCTCCAACCCAGCACTGGGGGTGCACCTTGAGGTCCCCCACCAAGTCCCATGAAGGGGGAGCACGGCCTGAGGTTCCCTGTCAAGCCCATCCAGGCAGGAGGGTACAGCTTCAGGTCCCCTAGCCTGGTGCTGGGGTGGAGGGGCACAGCCTCAGGTCCCCTGTCAAGCCCTGCTGGGTTGGGGACACAGCCTGAAGTCCCCTGTCAAGCCCCACCTGATGGAGGACTTGGCCTGAAGTCCCCCAGCCTGGCACTGGGGCAAGGGGAGCAGCCTGAGGTCCCCTAGCTCAACACCAGGATGGGAAGCACACCTTGAGGACCCCTGTCAAATGCTTCCAGATGGGAGGCATGGCCTGAGTTCCCCTGTCAAGCCCCATGGGGGCAGGGGAGGGCATAGACTTAGGTCCCTGCTGATTGCTTGTTAAGGCTCCTTATGGAAACTTGGCCTCAGCTATGGGTGCAGCCATCTTTGTGATGGAGTGATGGTCAATTAGCATATTCCCTCTTTATTAGATAGGATTGTTTAGGGTCTGTTTCTTCCCCCGCCATTAAAATGCTGATAATAATGAGCACCAAGAACAGTGTCTGGTACATGGTAGATACTCAGTAACTATGGTTGAATGAGTGAATTAGTTTTCTTTTCTGCACCAATATTAGGCCCAGATCCTAGGGTAGAGTTATAAAAGAATAACATACTATGTGACTTAGAATCTGCCTGGCCAATATTGCACATTGGTTTGATTCTATTGTAACTGGCTGGGCTGTAAACACTTGAGAGCACAAACACTCTTACTTTTCTCCAGTCCCCTGGAGCTCAGCGCACCCCCGCACCCACTATTACTAATTACTAGTGATTGCCCATTATCTTCAAGTTGCTTCTACTTAGTGGAGAGGAATGAGTGGAAAGGGAGTTAAATCATTCCTTTCCCTGATGGAGGAACTTGTGGATATATATGATGTTGAAGTGCTTTGGAAAAAACACAAAAGATGCTTTGAGTAATAGTTTATAGTTTTGGAGCTTTTTCAAACATACATTTGTAGGAAACCCTCAAGCAACTCTCACAACTTTAAAAGAAGTTCAGGTGTTCTTTATCTTAGGCAAACCCAATAAATGAGAACTCAAAAATTTCTGCAGGGGAGCAGAATCTGCCACCCCCAAATATGCCACTTTGACATGTGAATTGCTTTGAGCTGAAGGTATTTAAAAACCAGCAGTCTCAGGAAATGCTTCTTACCTCCCTCTTAACTGCCTAAAATAATCTAGATATGGGTCCTGTACCCAGAAGAGGGCTATTACCAGAAATAACTTTTTATATCAGAAAGACTTATCTGCATGGCATGGCAAACATTTGTTTATCGAATATCTGCACTTTCCATCTTCCTGTGAATTGCTTTCTTCCCCCTTTGAATATATTTTTTATTTATTTTTTTACAGAGAGGAAGGGAGAGGGATGGTGAGTTAGAAACATCGATGAGAGAGAAACATTAGCTGCCTCCTGCACACTCCCTACTGAGTATGTGCCCGCAACCAAGGTACATGCCCTTGACTGGAATCAAACCTGGGACTCTTGAGTCTACAGGCCAATGCTCTATCCACTGAGCCAAACCGGTTAGGACTGTTTTCTTCCCCCTTTGAAACTCCAGAGCCCTACCCTCTTCTCCTTAGCTCAGATGGCATATAAAGCTCAATTGCCTGACTGCCTGTGGGTCTCATATTATAGGACACCTATGTATACTAGTAAAATTAAATGTTTTTCTCCTGTTAATCAGTCTTATATCAATTTGATTATTAGGCCAGCCAAGGAACCTAGAAGGGAAAAGTTTTCCACCCTACACTTATAAAAATAAGTGTTTGTTATAAGCAGTTAGACAGACATTAGTAGAGCAAGGACTATGGGCCAGGTACAAAAGATCACCAGGGCAGAAAGCCCCAATGCCAAGCAAGGGGAAAAACTAGGAAAACAAGAACTTCGCTCCCAGGGAAACCTTTCCTCCCCTAGCATATCACTAGTCATGTACTTAGACCCCCTGAGCTTTTCCTCCCTAAAGATAACACCTAGGCCTCAGTTGTATTTCAGTTTCAGGCCCAGAAAAGCAGCAAAACCAGATAAGTGAAGAGGTGGCTGCCTGAGGACCAGCTGCATTGACTAATGCCCCCTGACACTGACCAATCAGTGGAGACCACAACTCGGAAAGAGCACATCTGAAAAGCTCATGAATTATGAGTCCCTCCACTAACACCTCCCCTAAGATTCCACCTACAAGAGAGATAAATACTTTCAGGATGGAAAACCTCACATGCACTCTCCTCCAGGGACGCTTGCCTGAGCCATTCCCCTTTCCCTTCTTCCCTCTAAGCCTTGGAGTCTAAGGGTCTCCATGAGACTTACTACCAGGAGAGCAATGGGCAGTGACAGCTCATCCCAGGCTAACCTTCTGAACCTGTGTCCAAGGCCCCTTTTCTCTGACTTCTGAGTGAGCCAAAGCAGCTCTCCTATTACTTCTTCTATATATCTTCCTTGTTTCACTGTCTAAGTATATTTTTGCTATGACCAATAAATTCTTGCTTACTTTGCTATACTTTGTCTCTTGATTGAAATCTTTCCTTCCAGAAGACAAGAACTGATCTCCTTGTCATCTTGTCAGTAACAGGTCTGGAGTAACTATTCACATTTCAAAGGCTGCCTCACTACACAGAAAGAATTTACAACAGGGTTATTTTAAACCAGAGGACCAGTGCATGAAATTCATGCAAAGGGGAGCGAGGGTCCCTCAGCCCAGCCTGCACCCTCTCGCAATCCAGGACTGCCTGTCTGATCACCACTTACCACTCGCCTGCATGCCTCATCACCCCTAACCACTCGCCTGCCTGCCTGATTGGCCCTAACCACTTGCCTGCCTGCCTGATCGCCCCTAACTGCTTGCCTAACTGCCTGATCACACCTAACCCCTCTGCCTGCCTGCCTGATCATCCCCAACTGCTTACCTGCCTGCCCAATCACCCCTAACCACCAGCATGTCTGCCTGATCGCGCATAACTGTCTCTGCCTCAGCCCCTGTCACCATGACTTTGTCCAGAATGACATCCAGAAGGTCGTTTGGCTGCCCAGTCTAATTGGCATATTATGCTTTTATTATTATAGATACTTGGCTCAATTGAAAATATTGAAGTTGAGCCGAAACCAGTTTGACTCAGTGGATAGAGCATCGGCCTGAGGACTGAAAGGTCCCAGGTTCGATTCCGGTCAAAGGCATGTCCTTGGTTGTGGGCACATCTCCAGTGTGGGGCCTGCAGGAGGCAGCTGATCGATGTCTCTTTCTCATTGATGTTTCTAGCTCTCTGTCCCTCTCTCTTCCTCTCTGTAAAAAAATCAATAAAATATATATTTTTAAAAAGAAAATATTGAAGTTGAATATTCAAAAATAGAAGATTAAATAATGCATGTTACATTCAGTCAATGGACTATTATACAGTCATTAAAAGTTATGCTCCAACTTATACAACTTAACAAAAGGAAGGTAAATAATCCAATAAAAAAAAATGGGCAAAGGACCTAAATAGGCACTTTTTGAAAAAGGATATACAAAAGGCAGAGAGACATATGAAAACATGCTCAAAGTCACTAAGCAAATCAAAACAACAATGAGGTATCATCTCACACCTGTCAGAATGACTACCATCAACAAATCAACAAAGGACAAGTACTGAGGAGGATGTAGAGAGAAAGGAACCCTCTTGCACTGCTGGTGGGAATGCAGACTGGTGTAGCCACTGTGGAAAACAGTATGGAGTTTCCTCAAAAATCTAAAAATGGAACTCCCATTTGACCCTGTAATCCCACTTCTAGGAATATATCCCAGTGGTAATCAGAAACACTACTCAGAAAGGATATATGCACTCCTATCTTCAAAGCAGCACATTTTACAATATCTAAGATTTGGAAACAGCCTAAGTACCTCATCAGCAGATTAGTGGATTAAAAAACTGTGGTACATCTACACAATGGAATACTATGCTGCTGTGAAAAAGAAGAAAGTCATACCATTTGCAACAGCACAGATGGACCTGGAAAGCATCATGCTAAGTGAAATAAGCCAGTCAGAGAAAGATAAATATGACATGATCTTACTAATTTGTGGAATATAATGAACAACATAAACTGATGGGAAAAAAAAGAACCAGAGAGAAAAAAATATTCTAGAATATAATAGAAGTAATCCTGTTATTTTCAGATTTTAACATTTCCTACAACTTTTGTGATATCATACTATGTTAGTACAGTTTTGATAATATTATTTTATTTAATATCTTTTTTCTTGAAATATTAATGTTTATTACATGTAACATATTTAAAATTGTTTTTCTTGAGATATTGTTTATTTCCTGTCTTATTATATCTAAGATCGTTTTTCTTAAAATATTCATGTCTATTGCATGTAACATTATATTTAAAATCATTTTTCTTGAAATGAAAAAAGAAGTTATGATGTTAATACAATGGGAAAATGTTAACATTTTAATGAAGGAAAATAAGTTGGAAACACTGGTGAGGATGTGGAGAAAAGGGAACCCTTGTATGCTTTTACTGGGACCATAAATTGGTGCAGCCACTCTGGAAACTGGTATGGAGATTCCTCAAAAAAATTAAAATAGAGCTGCCATACAATGCAGCAATACCACCTCTGGGTATTTATTCAAAGAAGACAAAAATATGAATTTCAAAAAATATATGCACTCCTATGTTCATTGCAGCATTACTTACAGTAGCCAAGATATGGAAGCAACCTAGGTGTCCATTGATATAGGAATGAATAAAGATGTGATACATAGCCCTAGTTGGTTTGGGTCAGTGGAGAGAGTGTCAGCCTGGGGACTGAAGGATCCTGGGTTTCATTCGGCCAAGGGCATGTACCTCCGTACCGCTATTGCAGGCTCCCAACCCTGGTCAAGGTGCATGTGGGAGGCAACCAATCGATGTGTCTCTCTCACATTGATGTTTCTCTCTCTCTCTCTCTCTCTCTCTCTCTCTCTCTCTCTCTCTCTCTCTTTCCTCTTCTTCTTCTTCTTCTTCTTCTTCTTCTTCTTCTTCTTCTTCTTCTTCT
>JAAGEH010000015.1:30836055-30895119 GCA_011751065.1 Lasiurus cinereus | reverse complement strand
CTTCTTCTTCTTCTTCTTCTTCTTCTTCTTCTTCTTCTTCTTCTTCTCCTTTCCACTATCTCTAAAAATCAATAGAAAAATATCCTCAGATGAGGATTAAATAAATAAATAAAATTTCAAAATGATGTTATACATATACACAATGGAATATTATTCAACAATAAAAAAGAATTAAATATTGCCATTTCAACAACTTGGATACACCTAGAGGATATTGTGCTAAGTGAAATAAGTCAGACAAATACCATGTGATTTCACTTTATACTAGAGAGTTAAAAAAGGGAACAAAACAGAAACAGACTCAAAGATACAGAGAACAAGCTGATGGTTGCCAAAGGGGAGATGGTGGGGGGAATGGATAAAAAAGGGGAAAAATTACAATGTTGGTTTTTTTTAATCCATAATACAAAGACTGGAAGGCAAGACATCAAATTATTAATAGGGATAATCTCCAAGTGTTGAAATTATAAATAATTACCTTTTCATCTTTTGAGTTGTCTGCTTAGTCACATTTTTTAAAATAAATATGTATTATTTTATTATAAGATTAAAATAAATTTTCAAAAACAAAAATCATGGTTTAAGTTCTAAAAATTCAATTTGCACAAAACTTTTCAGAATTGTCATTTTGGGGTATACCTGTGAGGGAGACAGAAAACCATTCCAAGAAAACTGTCTATCAATTCTTTATCTAATTTGTTTATCTGCTTACGAATGGGTCTATAATAATTCAGAACTAAAGTAGAAGAGTTGGGGGTGGGGGGAATACACCTGATTATTCCTTTAAGGAAATGTGTGGCAGTTCCTCACCTGGGGGATGAGGGAGGAGACTGTGTCAAGTGATTATTTAAACCTCTATATCATTTTGTGGGCTTGAAATGAATTAAACATGTGATTTATTTGTTATTTTTATCAAGTGGGAAATTCTGCTTAAATGTTCAAAACTGGTAGCTAGAGTTATACTAGTACAAGAAAAGATGAAGGCGGTGATGACAAACCAATAAAATAAAGGAGCTGAATGGAGAAATCGCTGAGTAGAGAGTCGGGAAGTCACGTGAAGTTTTAATAAAAAAACGAAACTTAAGTGGTTGGCTTCTTCCCCCCCACACCACCCCCGTCCCCCCACCCTACCCCCCGCTTCCCACCTTTTCTTGGTTTTGTTACTGGCGCCCAGAGCCTCCGTTCAATCTATTCTTTGGATCCTGGACTGGGCGGACCTGGGCTGGCCAGAGTGAATGGATAGTGGAAGGAGGGGATTTGGGCCTGCAAGCCACGCCAGTGACTGTCAGTCAGCGTTTCGGGAACGAGAACACATCGATCTGGGCGAAACATTAGCTTTTTGTGTCTCCTGCCTTTGTTACCCTCGGAGGGCTGGCTGCAGCTGTGAGAAATCGCACTGTCTGCCGGGGTCGAGGAGACTTTGCTCCACAAAGCAACTTATTGCACTCTGACAAGTGACTCAGAGACTCTGCGACTCTAAGCATTCTTCCAGGAGCTTTCTCCCCCTAGAGGCCTGACCTGTAAATGCAATTTGTTTTTGCAGTGTGATACTGCTTTAGTCTTGGCATTGGCACCAAGGGTAGCATGTAATCCTTACCAGTTAATGGCCTCTCAGAGAAAAGAACAATAAAGTGCTGTCCTTTATATCTAAAGTTGGTAATTCTGAGTTCACTGGCAGTAGTTGCTTTGAAGTTTTTCTCCACAGTACTGACTCACCTGTTAGCATTTATGACTGCAGGAACCTGCACCAAAGCCTGGTGCTTTCTGGATTGGCTATAGATAGATGACTTCAACACAATAGACACCACCATCATTTTGTTATAAGCAGTCAAATAAACATGAGCAGAGCAAGGATGATGGCCCAGGTACAGGTCATCAGGGCAGAAAGCTCTGGGTGCCTATCAATTTGCAAAACTGGGAAAACAAGGACCTTGTCCCCAGGGTAACCTTTCTTCTGCCAGCATATCACTGGTAATATGATTTAGGTCCCCCCCCCACCATTTCTCCTTAGAGATAACATCTAAGCCTCAGTTTTGTTTCAGCTCCAGGCCTAGAAAAGCAGCAAAACCCGGTGGGTGATGCCAGGACCAGCTGCATTGACTAATGAACCCCCTGCCCTGGTACCGACCAATCACTGGAGATGGCAACCCTGAAAGAGCACACTCTGAACATTGATGAGCGCTCAGTACAAAGAACCCAGCCTGTGCTCTCCTTTTGGGGAGCACACACACACCGTTCCCACCCTCTTCTCTTTCCCCCATAGGCACACATCCCCTAACTTCGAAGAGACCCCCGGGAGACATGTAACCAGGGCAGCAATGGGCAGCAGCAGCTCCTGCTGGGTTAACCCTCTGAACTGTCTCCAAGGCCCCTTATTCTCTGACTTCCCAGGAGCTAAAGCAGCCCAATCCTAGGCTCTCCTGTTGCTTCTTCTATGCTAAGCCTTTCCTTGTTTCACTGTCCTGAGTGTTCTTTTGCTGCAGCCAATGAATTCTTGCTTGCTTTGCTGCACAGTCTCTTGGCTGAATTTTTTCCTTCAAGAAAAACCTAGGTCTCCTTGTCTTGGCAGTAACAATTTCATGCAGTTACAAATGTCATAACTTATCAAATCATACACTTTAAATATGTGTTGTTTATTGAATGTCTATTATACCTCACTAAGGCTTTTCTTTTTACTGTGAAGTAACTGTTCACATCTTTGTTAATTTTTATTATTAATTTGTAGGACCTCTTTATATACTCTAAAAAGTAATACTTTGTTATAATTACAGTAAATACTGTCTTAAGACTATTATTTTACTTTTTATTTATGACTAGAGGCCCAGTGCATGAAATTCGTGCATGGGTGGGGTGTCCCTCAGACCAGCCTGCACCCTCTTCAATCTGGCACCCCTTGGGGGATGTCCAACTGTGGTATCGGGCCTAAACCAGAGTCGGGCATCCCTCTCACAATCCGGGACTGCTGGCTCCCAACTGTTCACCTGCCTGCCTGCCTGACTGCCCCTAACTTGCCACCCTGATCACCCCTTAACCACTCCCCTGCCAGTCTGATTGACGCCTAACTGTTCCCCTGCTGGCCCAGTTGCCCCCAACTGCCCTTCCTTGAAGGACTGGTCACTGCTAACTGTAGGCCTGGTTCCCCTCCTACTCTCTCCCCTGCAGAACTGGTCCCTCCAACTGCCTTCCCCTGCAGGCCTGGTCATCCTCACTGCCGTCCCTTTCTGGCCCAGTCATCCTTAATTGCTGTCCCCTCCAGGCCTGGTTGCCCCTAACTTCCCTCCCCTCCTGGCCTGGTTGCCCCAAACTGCCTTCCCCTGCAGGCCTTGGCCCCCTCCACTTCCCTCCTCTGCAGGCTTAGTCACCCTCAACTGCCCTCCCCTCCTGGCCTGGTCACCCCTAACTTCCCTCTCCTGCTGACCATCTTGTGATGGGCATCTTGTGACCACATGGGGTGGCCATCTTGTGTGATGGTCAATTTGTATATTACCTCTTTTTTTTTTAGGTTTTTCAAATTAACTTTATTTCACCATCTTTTTCAGCAGTTGTATATTACCTCTTTATTAGATAGGATGTCTCCTGTAAAATCAGAAATTTTGAACCTGAAAAAGAATCTGGAAATCTTTTTCTTTATGACTTCTGGCCCAAAGAAATAAGTGAAGATGTAAGGCTTGTTTATCACTATTTATAACATACTTTTCCCCTCTTTATTTAATCCATCACCTTCCCCTCTCCTCTTTGGAAATCATCAGCTTATTTTCATAATGTTTCTGTTTTGTTTGTTTTTTAAAATGCCACATATAAGTGAAACCATACATCTGTCTTTCTCATCTGATGTACTTCACTTAGCATAATACCCTCAAGGTCCATCCATGTTATCACAAATTACAAGTTTTCATTCTTTTTTATTGCTGAGTAATATTCCAGTGTGTGTGTGTGTGTGTGTGTGTGTGTGTATCACATCTTTATACATTCACCTGTTAAAGGACATCAATAAGTCTATATAAAAGAAAAACATTCAGAGGATTAAGTAATAAATAATTAACTGATAAAATATGACAATATATTTCCTTTATGTCATTGACTAATGAAAAATAACAATTATCTTTTTTGTGAGTTAACAGTGATATATTTTAAAGCCTTATATTTCTGTAAATATAGGCACAAGGTTTTACTTGCACAGTTTTTCCTAAATGAGGGTATTTCATTAATATTTTATTTACTACGAGAGGCCCATGGTCAGAGTGGGACCATGGATTCATGCACCAGTGGGGTCCCTTGGCCTAGCCTGTGGGGATTAGGCTGAAACCTGCTCTCCAACATCCCCTGAGGGGTCCCAGATTGCGAGAGGGTGCAGGCCAGGCCAAGGGTCCCCACCAGTGCACGACTGGGGCTGGGGAGGGCCTGCAGAAGGACGCCAGAGTGTGTCTGGCTCATCTCACCAGTTCTGATCAGCTGGACCCCAGCAGCAAACTAATCTACTGGTTGGAACATCTTCCCCCTGGTAGTCAGTGCATGTCATAGCAACTAGTGGAATGGTCAAACAGAAGGTTGGACAGTTCGCATATTAGGCTTTTATTATATAGGATGGCCATGACACCTTAATAAACACAAAGCCATCATGCCTCAAAAAATGATAAGAAGCAAAATATCACAGCACCAGAGTTAGAGAAGCCCAGCCAGAGAGTTAGGCTGGCCTAAGTCTGAACTCAAACTGCCATTCATTAACTATGGGAGCAGAAGCAAGTTTCTTTTCTCTGAGGTTCAGCTTCCTTCCAGAGTCATGAGTGAATCAGGGTCAGCAGAGGAGAAGCAGAAAGAGACATCATTTGGCTGAAGCCTTGATTCTAGGTGGGCCTCAAATCTGGGCTGCTGCCCAGTAGTAAATTTTTGTGGAATTGTTGGGAGAATGGTCATCAAAAAGTTGATCCTAAGTGAAATTCATGGAACCCTGGCACTAGATGTTGGGAGGTTAGTGAATGTTCAAAATTTGAAATCATCCCTAGCCATGAGGACCTTTAAGGAATAAATGAAATAACAGTCAATGTGAAAGCTTAAAACTGTACCTGATATCTGGTCAGTACTGTACTAAGTCAATGGTACTTGCTTTTATTTTGTTACTAGAGACACAGTGCATGAAAGTTGTGCATGGATGCGATCCCTAGGCCTAGCCAGTGATGGAAGTGCTAAAATCTGGCATGGAAGTGCAAGTCCCAGCTGACCTCTGGGCCCTGGGCAGCACCTAGGTCCCCGGGCCCCCGTGCAGCCCCCTCTGCCTGAGTCATCGGGCCCCTGCCAGCTCCCTCAGTGCCTGAGAGCCAGACAGCGGCCCACTGCCACTGCTGGTCATCAATGCTCACCATGTTCCACACTGCCCCGCTGGTGGTCAGCACAAGTCATAGCAAGTAGTCAAACTCCCTGTTGAAGGGACAATTTGCATATTAGGCTTTTATTATATAGGATTATTATTGGTGGTGGTAAAACCACCTACATCTTAGTATTGTGAACAGAGTACTAATGGAATAAAGCAAGTGAAGTTTCTAGTAGAGAGCTTGAGGCATAATGATATTTGTTCTCTTTCCTCTTTTCATTCCTTACTTTGAAATATTCACCTCAAATTCAGACCACTCCATGAAGTGTTTACTATTTCATGTCCCCTACCTCAACACAAATGGCTTTTCTGTGCCATGGGTTAAGATACAGGGAAACATAGTATGGGAGACCTGGATTGGGTCACTAGGCACTGAGCTTCAGGGAAGCATCCAAGTTTGCACTGAGATTGCCCTGGACTTTGTAGACTTAAAAAAAAATTACAACTTTATATATATATACTAGAGGCCCAGTGCATGAATTTTGTGCACTGGTGGGGGAGGGTGTCCCTCAGTCCAGCCTGCACTATCTCCAATTGGAGACCCCTCGGGGGATATCCTACTGCTGATTTAGGCCTGATCCCTTAGGTATCTGGATCAGGCCTAAACCAGCAATCAGACATCCCTCTCACAATCCAGTACTGCTGGTTCCTGACCACTTGCCTGCCTGCCTTCCTGATTGCCCTTAACCGCTTCTGCTTGTCAATCTGATCACCCCCAACTGCCCTCCCCTGCTGGCCTGATCACCCCAACTGCACTCTAACTGCTCTCCCATGCAGGGCCAATCGCCCCCAACTGCCCTCATCTGCCAGACTGGTTGCCTCCAACTGCCTCTCTTATTGGCCTGTTCAACCAACTGCCCTCTCCTGCTGGCCTGATCGCCCACAGCTGACCTCTCCTACTGGCCATCTTGTGGCAGCAATCTTGTGGTAGCCTGTGACAACATGGGGCAGCCATCTTGTGATGACATGAGGGTGAGATGCCACCTAGGCTTTTATTAGTATAGATGTTAAATATATATTATTAATTTGAGTGAGGAAGATGGAGGGAGAGAGATAAGCATTAATGCTGAGATAATCATTGACTGGCTGCCTCCTGCATGCCCCCTACTGGGGATCAAGCCCAAAATCCAGGCATGTGCCCTGATTGGGAATCCAACCATGACCTCATGGCTCATACATCGACACTCAACCACAGAGTAACATCTGCCAGACTCAATATCAACATAAACTTAACATAAAATAATTTTAAATGTTACCACCAAAATAAAATCTTTTTTTCAGTATTATTTTATTTTGGTTTTAGGTGTACAGCACAATGATTAGACAATTATATACAAGTGTTCCCCCTAATATTTTCAGTACCTACCTGGCACCACACATAATTATCACAAAAGTATTGATTGTATTCTCTATATTGACTCTTCTGCAACTAACAATTTGTACTTTTTAATCTCTTAACCTCTTTCACCCAGTCCCCCAACTCCCTCTCTTCTGGTAATCACCAGTCTGATCTCTGTGTCTGAATCTTTCAATTTTGTTTGCTCATTTATTTTGACCTTTAGGTTCCTCATATAAGTGAAATCATATATCTTTCTCTAACTGATTTATTTCGCTGATCATAATATCCTCTAGGTTCATTCATGCTGTTGCAAAAAGTTTTATTCTTTTTCATGGTTGATTAATATTCCATTGTATATATGTGCCACTATTTTTTTTATCCACTTCTCTATTGATGAGCACTTAGATTGTTTCCATTTCTTGGTTATTATAAATAACACTGCAATAAACATAGGAGGGCATATATTCTTTTGAATATGTGTTTTTGGATTTCTTCAGATAAATACCCAGAAATGGAATCACTGTGTCAAAAGGCAGTTCCATTTTTAATTTTTTGTTGACACTACATACCATTGTCTGTAGTGACCGCACCAATCTGCATTCCCACCAAGAGTGCACACAAGTTCCCTCTTTTCCACATCCTCACCAACAATTGTTTGTGGATTTATTGATAGCCATTCTGAAAGATGTGAGGTGATATCTCATTGGGTTCTTAAGTTCTTATGATAAGTGATGTTGAACATCTTCTCATATGTCCATTCATCTGTATGTCCTCTTTGTGGAAGTGGCTATTCAGGACTTCTTCCCACTTCTCTTTTTTTTATTAATTTTTTATAAATATCTCCCCATTGCCCCCCTCCCTCCCAGGCATACCCCAACCGCCCAGTGTCTATGTTCATTGGTTATACTTATATGCATGCATACAAGTCCTTTGATTGATCTCTTATCTACCTCACCTAACATTAATCTACCAGCTGTAATTTCACAGTCTGTTTGATGCTTTACTGTCTCTGTATCTATCCTTTTGTTCATCAGTTTATAATGTTCTTTATTATCCACAAAAGAGTGAGATCATGTGATGCTTCTCCTTCATTGACTGGCTTATTTCGCTAAGCATAAGGCTCTCCAGTTCCAACCAGGTTGCTGCAAATGGTAAGAAATCCTTCTTTTTAATGGCAGCATAGAATTCCATTGTGTAGATGTACCACAGTTTTCTGATCTACTCATCTGCTGATGGGCACCTAGGCTGTTTCCAAATTGTAGCTATTGTAAATTGTGCTGCTATGAACATAGGGGTGCATAAATCCTTTCTGATTGGTGTTTGTAATTTCTTAGGATAAATTCCTAAGAGTGGGATTACAGGGTCAAATGGGAGATCCATTTTTAGTTTTTTTGAGGAAAATCCATACTGTTCTCCACAGTGGCTGCACCAGTCTGCATTCCCACCAACAGTGCACAAGGGTTCCTTTTTCTCCACATCCTCGCCAACACTTGTCATTTGTTGATTTGTTGATGATTGCCATTCTGACAGGTGTAAGATGGTATCGCATTGTCATTTTGATTTGCATCTCTCGGATGATTAATGACTTTGAACATGTTTTCATGTGTCTCTTGGCCTTCCTTCTGTCGTCTTTCGAAAAAGTTCCATTTAGGTCCATTGCCCATTTTTTTATTGGATCGTTCATCTTCCTTTTATTAAGTTGTATAAGTTAGCTGTAGATTTTGGAGATTAAACCTTTATCAGTGATAACATTTGCAAATATGTTCTCCCATACAGTGATCTTTCTTGTTGTTTTGTTGATGGTTTCTTTTTCTGTGCAAAAGCTTTTTATTTTGATGTAGTCCCATTTGTTTATTTTTTCTTTAGCTTCCATTGCCTTCGGAGCAGTATCAGTGAAGAAGTTCTTTCGGCATATATCTGAGATTGAGCTGCCTGTGGATTCCTCTAGTATTTTTATGGTTTCCCTTCTAATGTTTAAGTCCTGTATGCATTTTGAGTTTATTTTTGTATTTGGTGTAAGTTGGTGGTCCAGTTTCATTTTTTTGCATGTATCTGTCCAATTTTCCCAACACCATTTATTGAAGAGGCTATCTTGGCTCCATTGAATGTTCATGCCTCCTTTGGCAAATATTAGGTGAGCATAGTGGTTTGGGTGGATATCTGGGTTCTCTATTCTATTCCATTGCTCTATATGTCCATTCTTGTGCCAGTACCAGGCTGTTTTGAGAACAGTTGCTTTGTAGTATAGCTTGAAATCTGGTATTGAGATCCCACCTACTTTATTCTTCTTTCTCAGAATTGCTGTAGCTATTTGTGGTCTTTTTTTGTTCCAGATGAATCTATGAAGAATTCATTCTAGGTCTGTGAAATATATCGTTGGTATTTTAATGGGTAGTGTGTTGAATCTGTAGTTTTAGTCTTTACCCCCGAGTTCCTTCTTCGCTTCCTATTTCTTTTTATTACAGCAGACCCTTTAACATTTCTTGCATTGCTGATTTGGTGGTAATATATTCCCTTAGTCCTTTTTTGCCTGTGAAGCTTCTGATTTCACCTTCAATTTTGATTGAAAGTCTTGCAGAGTACAGTATTCTTGGATTCAGACCCTTTCTTTGCATGACTTTGTATATTTCATTCCATTCCCTTCTGGCCTGATGAATTTCTGTTGAGACATCAGTAGCTAATCTTATGGGGATTCCTTTGTAGGTAACTTTCTATTTCTCTCTGGCTGCTTTTAAGATTCTTACTTTGTCATTGGTCTTTGCCAATTTAATTATAATGGGTCTTGGTGTCGGTTTGTTGGAGTTCACTTTGCTTGGGACTCTGTGAGCTTCTTGGATTTGTGTGGGTTTTTTCTTTCCTATATTGAGGAAATTTTCTGTCATTATTTCTTCAAACAGGTTCTCTAATCCTTGCTCAGTTTCCACTCTTTCTGGAACCCCAATTATGCGGATGTTGTTGTTTTTTTTTCGTGGTATCCCAAAGTTCCCTTAGGCTTTCCTCTTGCTTTTTAACTTTTTTTTCTAGAAGCTGCTGTACTTGGGTATTTTTTCCTACCGTGTCTTCTAGCTCACTGATGCGGTCCTCTTCTTCTTCTAGTCTACTTTTGATGCTTTCTATTGAGTTCTTTATAGCAGTGATGTCATTTTTCATTTCTTCTTGATTATTCTGCATTTCTTTTAGGTCCTTCTGCATTTCTTCTTGCTTCTTCTGCATTTCCTCTTGGGTGTCTTCATTTCCTGTTGGCTCTTACTCACATTGTCAAATTTGTTTTCCATTCTTTTCATCCACCTTATGATCATTTCTCTGAACTCTTTCTCTGGCAGGCTTATTTCTGCTTCTATTTTGTTTACTTCCTTTTCTGGTGAAACCTGCCTTTCTGTCTTATGTGGGATGATACTTTTTCTGCCCATGGTCTTTCTTCTCCAGATGTCTGGTTATGTAGTTCTCTCTCCTACTCCTACGTTGATTGAAAGGCACAAACTACAACATGACCAGGTACAATACACAAGGCCCTGAATAGAAATGTATTCAGGATGTTAACAATTACAAATAAGGTGACCACTAATGAAAGACAAATTAGGGGTAAGTAGAGAAAGAAGAGGAGGAAAATGAGGAAAAAAGAAAAGAAAGAAATGCCAAAATCAAATTGGGAGAGGGATAAAAAATAAATAAAAATACATAAACAAAGAAAAATAAAATAATGAAAAGGAGAAGAAGAAGAAGAAAAGAGAAAGAGAAAAAAGTCAGAGAGAAAAGAAAGAGGCTAAGAGAGAAAAGAGGAACAAAATATAGATGTCAGGAGGAAACACCAATAGAACAGTCACTAATCCCATCAAATGCCGGCAACTAGTACCTAGAGATTAATACAAACTATAAATAACAACTGGTATCAAGGGAGGTGAGGAAATAGAGAGGTAAAAAACAAACCAAAACAAAGTAAACAAAAAGCTAAATAAAACAAGTAGAATAAGCTAGAACAATCTCACCAAAAAAGTACAAAAAATCGATATAATCACCGTTCAGGCAAACAGCAACAAAAGGACATAGAGAAAAACAACTTTTTGGATAGCAAAGACAAGAAGAGAGAGGTTTGTATGGAGTTGGAGTAGGGGATTTGAAATTAGATATATAAGTGCGGTGAAATTTTAACCAGGTAAAGAGAAAGAATAGGGAGAATCTAAAGTTGGAAAAGGGAAAGAGAAAACAAGACAACAAAATGGGGAAAGTTAGGAGGAAAATGTTGGCATAAAAGTAGAGTTGAGATAGAGTAAAATTATGCCAAAGGAAAAATGAAAATAGAATATAGAACTCTAATCCCGAAATAAAATAAAGGGAAAACAAAATGACACTTGTTTTTTTTTTCCAAAAAGGAAAAATAACAGTAGTAATAATACTAGTTGAAAACAAAAACATAATAATTAAAAAGGTAAAATCAATTGAGGAGGAAAGAAAAAAATAGCTTTTTAATTAAAACATGCAAAAATGAAAAAATATAAAATAAAATTAAAAATAAAAAAAAGAAAAAGAAAAAAAATAGAATGGTCACTCACTTCCGCTATTGTTCTGCTTGGCACTTCTGTTTCCCAGTTGGGAGGGTATTGCAATTCCCTGTGTTCCACTGCTGAGTTATGTTTTAATCTCTTTATTGTTTTGTGGTTATGTGAGAATCAATTTGTGCGTCATCCACTGGATGGCAGTGTTTCGGAATTGACCTCTGAGACTAAGCACAGGACCTCTCTAGGCTGTGCTCAGATCCTGCTACTCTGTGGTTCTCAAAACCGGTTTGTGGGGGTTTTGCAGCCAGGACACTGTGATAACTCCCAGGCTGTCCCTCTGCCTCAGATCAAAACGAGTCGCTTTCCAGAGCTCCCCTCTGTCAACAGCTCTGAATGTTTGCCTCCACACCTAGGGATCATGCCCTGCCCCACATCCGCGGACCTCTCCAGAAGCAGCTTTCCTGTAGCCCAGCTCCCACAATGTGCACGTCGCTGTTCTGCAGGACAGGAGACCTCACCTTATCCCAGGCGAAATCTGACCTTTCTGTGTGCCGTGTGGATCTGTTCTGTGTCTGCGCCGATTGGAGAGCAGTGTTCTGGGTCCCCGGCTGTTTGGTGGGTGCTTTAGCTGCAGCTTTCAGACTGCTGCAGATATCCACCTCCCTCTGCAAGATGGCGCAGTCTCCGCGTTCGAGCTGGTGGCTCCAGCAGACAAAAACCCCATGACAGTGGGGCTGCCTGGCCAGGAGAGCCCCGTCCAGCAGACCCCCACCTTCTCCTGGAGGATAACTGACCCTTAACTTGCCAAAAACACTCCCAGTGCGACTCTCAGCTGCTCTCTCTCCCTCTGCCCAGCGACAAAGCTCCAGATGCGTGTCTACTCCACCGCCATTTTTGTCCAAACAATCTGTCTTTTGCTCTTGGCATTTTAATTATGATGTGTCTTGGTGTGGTCCACTTTGGATTCCTTTTGTTTGGGGTTCTGTACACTTCCTGGACTTGTAAGTCTATTTCTTTCACCAGGTGGGGGAATTTTTCAGTCGTTATTTCTTCAAATAGGTTTCAGTATCTATTTTGGCTTTTACCTTTTTCTTCTTCCTCTTTTAAAGAGTACCTTTCAGCATTTCATATAATACTGGTTTGGAGTTGTTTAGCTTTTTCTTATCTGTGAAGCTCTGAAAATAGGTTTTCTTATCTGTCCTTCAATTCTGAATGATAGCTTTGCCGGATAGAGTATTCTTGGTTGTAGGTTCTTGCTATTCATCCCGTTGAATAATTCTTGCTTGCCACTCCCATCTGGCCTGCATCGTTTCTGTTGAGAAATCAGCTGACAGTCATATGGGTGCTCCCTTGTAGGTAATGAACTTTTTTTCTCTTGCTGCTTCTAATATTCTCTCTTTGTCTTTTGCTCTTGGTGTTTTAATTATGATGTGTCTTGGTGCAGTTCTCTTTGGATTCCTTTTATATGGGGTTCTGTGTGCTTCCTGGACTTGTAAGTCTATTTCTTTTACCAGATGTGGGAAGTTTTCAGTCATTATTTTTTTAAATAGGTTTTCAGTATCTTGCTCTCTCTTCTTCTGGCACCCCCACAATTCTGATGTTGGTACGCTTGAAGCTGTCCTAGAGGCTCCTTACATTATCTTCACATTTTTGGATTCTTTTCTCTTCTTGCTTTTCCAGTTGAGCGTTTTCTGCTTCTTTATATTTCAAATTTTTGACTTGATTCTTGCCTTCCTCTAGTCTGCTGTTAGGACTCTGTATATTTTTTTATTTCACTCAGTGTATGTTTAATTTCTAGTTGGTCCTTTTCCATCTCTAGTTGGTCCTTTTCCATCTCTAGTTGGACGTTTTCCATATCTAGTTGGATCTTTTGCATCTCTAGTTGGTCCTTTCTCATCTCCTCTTGGCTCTGGCTAACTTTATCCAACTTTTCTAGGATATTTTTGAAAAACCTTATAAGTGTGGTTTTGAACTCTATATCCTGTCGCTTGTTTTCCTCCATTTCTTTTGTTAGTGATCCCTTCCCTTGTCTCGGCATTCTCACTATGCCGGGAGAACTTCTGTGTTGGATTCAGCCTTATGATACCAGACTTGCAAAACCACAGAAGCCTCTCTGTTGAGCTTGGGATGGGTGGCATCTCAGGGCTTAAGGGACCACCTTGCCTTCCAGTCAGCCCCGCCCACCATGGCCCCTGAGTCTCATGTGACTGGGAAATCGCTGGAGCTGTCCTTGTGTGAGTGCATAGTGCCTCTAGACCTCTGCCTTTCGGGCTCCCCTGCGCTCCAGGACCACATGAGTCTAGGTCCCCAGGGTTTCACCCGAAATAGGGGCTTAGTGGAGTCAGAAGTCGCACAGTTGGGTCTGTCTCCTGCCCACTCGCGAAAGCCAGCAGCACAATCAGCAGTCTGTCTTCTGAGCAGTGCCGTGCGTGCCATCAGACCTCTGATCTTTTGTGACTCCCCTAAATTTCCATGCACCTCTCCCTTTTCACAGTCTATACTCCCCCCATATGAGTTTCGGCTGGATCTGGGGTTTAGTGTCGTAGGATAAGAGGTTCAGTGCCTTTGAGAGTCTCCATTTCCCTCCTTTCAGAGAAAACCAGCCAGGTACTCTGGCACCCACTCTCTCCACGTGCGTGTCTCCGTACCTCAGCTTTTTGCAGCTCCTCTGGGTCTCCGTGAGCCCCTCTTTCCCTCTAGTTGTAGAATTTCCACTCAGCCAGCTTTCCTGTGGTTCTGGATGATGTCCATTCTGTCTTTTAGTTATAGTTTAGAAATTGTTGTGTGAGGCAGCAGTGTAGGTGTTTACCTATGCTGCCATCTTGGATTCTCCCTTCATATTTATCTTTTATTAGTGTAGAGATATATATTTTTTTCAATTTAATTCCTCATTGCCTACTTAAGACTGATCAAGAAATATGAAAAAGATTTTCCTCTATGATAATGGACATACAATGTATAAAGATGTAATTTGTGACAATAACTACATAATGGAGGAGGGTTAGAGGTGTATAGGGGCAGAGTTTTATATATTATTGAAGCTAAGATGATATTAATTCATACAAGTTTGTAGTAAATTTAAGATAGAAAGAACAATCCTCAGGGTAACCACTAAGACAATAACTAAAAGATATACTGAAAAAGAAATGAAAATAAAATAAAAATGGTATACTATAAAACAATCAATTATAAAAGAAGGCAATAATAAAGGTATTGAGGAACAAAAAAGACATGATATATAGCAAACAAAGAGCAAAATGGCAGTTCTTCATCAGTAATTACTTTATTTTTAATTGATTTCAGAGAGTAAGGGAGGAGAGAGAGAGAAACATCAATGATGAGAATCATTGATAGGCTGCCTCTTGCATTCCCCCTACCAGTGGATCGAGCCTGCAACTCTGGCATGTGCCCTTGATCAGAATTGAATGTGTTAGACCCTTCAGCCCCCAGCCTAACACTCTATCCACTGAGCCAAACTAGGTAGGGCATCAGTAATTATTTTAAATGTAAATGGATTAAAGTCTCCAATTTAAAAAGGCAGAGGTTGAAAGAATAAATTTAAAAAACATTTAACTATGGGCTGTCTACCAGAGACTCACTTTATTTTTACATTGATATTCTTTTTAGAAAAAATATTTTTACTGATTTCAGAGAAGAGGGGAGAGAGGTAGAGAGATGGAAACATCTGTGATGACAGAGAATCATTGATTGGCTGCCTCCTGAATGCCCCCTACAGGGGATTGAGCATGCAACCTGGGCATATGGCCTTGACCAGAATTGAACCCAGGACCCTTCAGTCCACAGGTGATGCTCTATCCACTAAGCCAAACCAGCTAGGGCATATCAGAGACTCACTTGAGATCCCATGACACAAATAGGTTAAAAGAAAAAGAATGAAAAAGATATTTCATGCAAATAGTACCCAAAGAAAGCTAGAGTGGTTTTAATAATATCAGACAAAACAAACTTTTAAATAAAAAACTGTATTATTACAGCCCTAGCTGGTCTGGCTCAGTGGATAGAGCATCGGCATACAGACTGAAAGGTCCCAATTCTCTTTCATCATTGATGTTTCTATCTCTCTCTCCTTCTCCCTTCCTCTCTGAAATCAATAATAATATACTGTATATGTTTAAAAAACTGTATTAGTATAAAAGACAAATTATATTATACAGGTTGACCAAAGTAGGTTTATGGTTGTGAGTATGCAAAACACAGTTTATTCTTGTATTACTTAATTATTGTGTTATTGTATGAACTGTAAACCTACTTTTGTGTATCATTGTGTGAACAACTGTAAATCCACCTCTGTATATTAAAGGCCAATCTAGCAAGAAGCTATAACAATCATATATATACTACACACACACACAACTAACAATCCTAACATATATGAAGCAATAATGGACAGAGCTGAAGAAAGAAATAAAAGCTCTATAATAGTAGTTGGAGAATTTAGTATTCCACTTTCAATAATGGATAGAACAACTAGACAGAATATCAATAAGGAAATAGAGAACTTAACACCATAAACTTACTTGACTTAGCAAATATATATAGCACATTCCACCAAAAATGACAGAATACACATTATTCTTAAGTCCATATTAAACATTCTCCAGAATAAATCATATTAGGCCACAGAACAAATCTCAATTAAATTTAAAAGACTGAAATCATATATAGTACCTTCTCTGACCACAATGAGATATAATTAGAAATCAGTAACAGAAAAAAACCTGAAAATTTCACAATATGTAGAAAGCGAACAACAAACTCTTAATTGATTAAAGAAAAATTCACAATGGAGATTAGAAAATACTTTGAGGTGAATTAAAATGAAAAGAACATATTAAAATTTATGGAATGCAGCAAAAGCTGTGCCCAGTGGGAAACTTATAGCTATAAATGCCTACACTAAAAACAAAAGATTTTAATCAAAGAACTAACTTTACACCTTACAGAACTATAAAAATAAGAGCAAAATAAACTAAGAGCTAGCAGAGGGAAGTAAAAAATAAAGATCAGAGTAGAAATAGAGAACAACAACAACAAAAAGCAACAAAGACAAAGTTTTTTGTTGTATTTTTTTTAAAGGTCAACAATCTATGAACAATAAATCCACAAATGGCAAGTGTTGACCAGAACATGGAGAAAAGGGAATCCTAATGCATCCCAATACACCAAGGTTGTGGGTTCATTCTCCTGGAAGGGTACATACATTAAGGAACCAATGAATGAAAAAAAAAATTTCCTGGCCAGCATAGATCAGTAAAGAGTTGACCAATGGACCAGGAGGTCGTGGTTCAATTCCCAGTCAGTACACATGCCCGGGATGAGGGCTTGTTCCCAGTGGGGGTTTGCAGGAGGCAGCCGATCAATGATTCTCTCTGATCATTAATGTTTCTCTCTCTCTCTCCCACTCCCTTCCTCTGTGAAATTAATAAAAGTATACTTTATAAAAGAATTAGCAATTTGTAGTTACAAAATAGTCACAGGGATGTAAAGTACAGCATAGGTAATATAGTAAATATTGTGATAATTAGGTACTGTGCCTGGTGGGTACTTAAAATATTGGTGGGAGGAGACTTTGTAATGCATATGATTGTCTAACACTATGTTGTACACCTGAAACCAATACAAAATAATATTAAAAGGAAACTGTAATTAAAAAGAAAAAAAAAAGTTGTAACCGGTTTGGCTCAGTAGATAGATAGGCCTGCGGACTGAAGGGTCCCAGATTTGATTCCGGTCAAGGGCATGTATCTTGGTTTCAGGAACATCCCCAGTAGGGTGTGTGCAGGACGCAGCTGATCTATGTTTCTCACTGATGTTTCTAAATCTATCTCTCTCTCCGTTTCTCTCTGTAAAAAATCAATAAAATATATTTTTTTAAAAAGAAAATAAATCAACAAAATTGACAAACCTTTATCTAAACTAGGAAGAAAAGAAGCTTCGATTATTAAGTTCAGAAATAAAAGTAGGACATTACTATCAACCTTAAATAATTGAAAGAATTATAAAAGAATGCTATCAACAAATTAGACACAGCTGAGTAGACAATTTACAACAATGAAGGACAGAGAATGCCTGGAGAACAATAGGAATGGGTATCTGGACTTGAGAGGGACAGGCAAGTGGGCCGAGGGTGAGGAGGAAGCTGTATTGCACCAAAGCCACAACCCTTGGAAACAGGCATAACATCCAACTGTAGAAAGGAAAAGCCACAGGGCTGCTGGTGGCCAGGGAATCTGAACCGAAGACCACAACCACGAAGCCAGAAAGGTGGCCTGAGCAGCATGGTGCTGGGGGGAGAGAAACCTGCAGTTTGATGGTTGTTTTGTCCTTGCTTTTATTCGCTAAACCCAGAACACAAGACTTCTCAATTGCAAACACCCACCCAAGGCTTAGGTGCAGGGAGAGAGGCACAGACTTGACGTGCCTGTGGAGAGGCTGGGAGGGAAGCAGGGCAGGAAGATGTGGCCAAGAATCCTGCATTGGGACATTCTTTTTTTAAAAATATGTTTTATTGATTTTTTTTACAGAGAGGAAGGGAGAGGGATAGAGAGTTAGAAACATCAATGAGAGAAACATCGATCAGCTGCCTCTTGCACACCCCCTACTGGGGATGTGCCCGCAACCAGGATACATGCCCTTGACAGGAATTGAATCCGGGACCTTTCAGTCCGCAGGCTGACGCTCTATCCACTGAGCCAAACCAGTTTCAGCCATTGGGACATTCTTAAGCTTCCAAGCCTAAGCAGCCATTTCTCCCTGGAAGAGCTAGCCCAGTGGTTGGCAAACTGCGGCTCAGGAGCCACATTCGGCTCGCAAGCTGGTTTGCTGACCACTGGGATAGGGGCTTAATCACAAGGAACAACAATAGCCTGTAATTATTGGAATAGAGTCTAGGTCAGTGGTTGGCAAACTCATTAGTCAAAAAAGCGGCAAACCAAGACTGGAGAGCCATGTTTGCCGACCACTGAGATAGCCCCTCCCAGTAGCCTCAAGGCAGGTAATACAGCCTGCCACACCCTGCCTGCA
Organism: Lasiurus cinereus; assembly: GCA_011751065.1. Classification (NCBI taxonomy): domain Eukaryota; kingdom Metazoa; phylum Chordata; class Mammalia; order Chiroptera; family Vespertilionidae; genus Lasiurus; species Lasiurus cinereus. The sequence goes on along the minus strand of JAAGEH010000015.1, from coordinate 30,876,872 downwards.
TTCTGAGCTATATAAAGGAAACAAAGGCAGAGGCCAAGTTTACGGGTCTGAATAGACCCAAAGAGCCCTTAGTAATTGGATTGGAAGAGGGTCCTGACTGCCTGCTATTCTGGGAACCAGACTGATTAAAAACTCCAGGTTGCCAGCAACCCCATTGATTTCCTTTCAAGGATCTCTGAACAACCAAGGCCAGAGCAATATTTTGGGCCACTCATGGAGGAGTAGATCAGGGTCCAGAAAAAAACACACGTATCTTACTCCCTGAAAGGGAAACAGCACCAACGCCACCTAAAGCCCTGTCAGACACTTGAGTGATTAAGACTAACAGCTGGCAGACAGGCAGAGAGAAGATTGGCTCCACCTGCTTGCAGCCAAGGCCTGTGGAGACAGACATTAGCAGAGGACCTGTGGATCACTTGGAGCTTCAAGGAGGGGGCTAAAAGCAAAAATATGATGCCTGACAAGAGCCAACACCTGAGTACCTAACAGAGAGCCCATAATTAGAAGACGAAAGAGTGGTGTCCTAAATCAGCTCCCATGGGGTATTAAAATTTGGCTGAAGCAAATGACACTTCACTTCTTTCTTTTTCATTTTATCTTATTTTATTCTTTTTACATTTTTGCACCTTTTTCTTCCTCACTTCTCTTTCCTTCAGTTTTCTTGTCCTGTCCTCATTTTAGTTTTTCCCTTTCCCTCCCTCCCCTTTTTAAAAATGGACCTTCTTTATCTGCTTTATTGATGTGTTAGAATTCTAGTCTCGGTTGGTTTATTCATTTATCTAACTTCCTCTTCCCTGCTACTTCATTTCGCCTTCTCTTTACTACTCAATTTTTTTTCTTCTCTTGCTCTTTTCTTCTAATTTTTAACTTGTTTCACTTCCTAGATATAGGCCTATCTGCTCTCTCCTCTCTTCTTCTTTTCAAAAATAAAATTTAATTTTTATTTTTTCTTCTCATTTCTTTTCTTCCTCCTCTATTCTAAACCATGGTCCATCCTCCATTCAAACAATTCCTCAACCTTATTTTCTCTATTTAAATTATTCATCTACAGATTCTGCACTGCCCCCTTTTTTGTTTGTGCTTTTGGGTTTACTTGTTTTCTTGTGCTTTCTCCCCAGTCTTTCTTTTCTTTCTTGCTATCATTCTTGTTCTCTTTTCTATTTCTTAATTCTCTTTTCTCTGGTAGTCACTTTTATTGGGATTATAGGTGTTTTGTGTACATTCATGTTTTATTCCTTCTGTGCTGTGTCTTGTGTTGTATTTTGTGCTATTCAGTAAGAACCTCGACAATGGCTGGCACAATGTGGTAGGGAGAAAGCCACATAATCAGACAGCCTGAGAAGAGACTCCATCCACAAACGGGACAATAACATTCAAGACCCAACTACATCAGGAGAACCCCAATATCTCAAGTAGGGGGCCTCCCTAGAACTCCCATCCCCAGAGACCTGAGAGAATGCACCACTGGGTCCCACAACATAAGACCAACTACATAAGACCAACTTAAAAAATCTGGGTGGCATAGCAGTTTTATCTAATACATAGAAACAATTACAAAGAAATAGCAAAAATTGAGAGACAAACAACCCCCAAAGGAAAGAAAAGGAGGAATCACCATAAAAGGAACTAAATGAAATGGAGGCAAGCATTTTATCAGATAAAGAATTCAGAGTAATGGTTATAAGAATGCTCAAATGTCTGGATGAGAAATTCACCAACATGTGTAAGAATCAAGAGGAAATGAAGAATGACATAGCTAAAATAAAGAAAATAATGGAAAGTTTCAACAGTGGACTAGAAGAAGCTCAGGACCAGTATGAGGGCATGTTCTGGGGGTGGGAGCGACAAGGGAAAGGTCAATGGCGGGGGAGAAGGGGGAAGGGAGACATATGTAATACATTCAACAATAAATTATTTAAATCAGAAAAAGAAGCTGAGGACAGAATTAACAAGTTAGAAGACAAGGTAGGAAAAAACATCCAAGCAAAGCAGCAACTGGAAAAAAATTAAAAAGCAGAAGGAGAGTCTCTGGGACAACACAAAACATAACAACATCCACATAATAGGGGTTCCAGAAAGATAGGAATCTGAGCAAGGAATAGAAAACCTATTTGAAGAAATAATCACAGAAAATTTCCCTGACATTGGAAAGAAAGAAGTCACACAAGTCCAGGAAGCACAGAAGGTCCCAAACAAGATGAACCCAAGAAAACTGATACCAGAACACATAGTAATTAAATTGGCAAATGTCAATGACAAAGTAAGAACCTAAAAGGCTGCCAGAGAGAGACATAAAGTTACCTACAAGGGATCTCCCATTAGGCTATAAACTGATTTCTCAATAGAAACACATTAAGCCACAAAGGAATAGAATGGAATATACAAAGTGATGCAAAAGCAAGGGAGTGAATCCAAAAATCCTCTATCGCAGACCAAAAAAAGGCTAAGGGAGTGTATTAATGCCAAGCCAGCAATGCAAGACATGCTAAAGGGACTTCAGTAAAAAGAAGAAATATAAAGACAAGAAGGAACATAGGCATAAAAAATAAAAATGGCAACAAAGAAGTACCAATCGACCAGAAACTAGGATGGTGGCATAGGTAAACACCTAGACTGCTACCTCACACAATTTCAAAATTACAGCTAAAAGACAAAACAGACATAATTCAGAACCACAGGAAGGCTGGCTGAGTGGAAATTCTACATCTAGAAGGAAAGAGAAAAGCACACTGATACTGAGAGAAGCTGCAAGAGGAAGAAGTATCTAGACATGCATGCGGAGAGGGCAGGCAACTGAGTGCATGGCTGGCTTTCTCAACTGGGAGGGAGACAAAAGTTGCCGACAGCGCTGAACTGCAGTTCCGGGCAAGACTCTGGGGACCCGACTTATATGGGTACAAACTGGACTGTATGGCAGCTCACTGAGATTCAGAGGAACTGCGGAAGGCAGAGGCACCGAGGCATGTGCGCAGAGAGGGTAGGCAACTGAGTATATGACTGGCTTTCTCAAGTGGGTGGGAGACAAAAGCTCCCAACTGTACTGAACTCCAGTTCTAGGCAAGACTCTGGGGACTCAAACTCATTTGGGGAGAAACAGGTCTGTCTGTCCGTGGATGTAACATGAGGGCGGCTTTCTCTCAGAGTTGCTTGCAGCGATTACTATGAGATACTGAGACACAGGGGCCTTTTAAGGCAGGGCTGATGGGAAACCGACATTATCAGCTCTGCCCTGAGACTCTGCCCCATCCAAACTGAGCACAGAGGCTTTTGCAAGTCTTGTTTCATAAGGGTGTCTGCAGTACAGAAGTTCTCCCACCATAGACACAGCTGATCCTCACAGCCAATTGGCATGGAGGTCAATTCTCCCCGTGATACTAACAACAATCAAGGCTTAACTACAATAAGACTATGCACACAGCCCACAAAGGAGTGCACCAAGAATGTCCACTTCTGGTAACTGGGGAGACTGAGCCACTGGGACCTACAGGACACCTAGCACACAAAGCCACTCTATCAATTCAGGGAAGCAGCAAAAATGCGGAGACAAAGACATGAATCACAAATGAAGAAATGGAGGAAAGCAAACGGCTGAATATAGAGTTCAAAACCATGGTTATAAGGTTTTTCCAAGAATTTTCTAGAAAAGGCTGATAAATTTGGCGAGACCCTCGAGGATATGATAAACAACCAACTAGAAATTAAGCATACACTGACTGAAATAAAAAATATTATACAGAGATCTAATAGCAGACTAGAGGAATGCAAGAATCAAGTCAAAGATTTAAAATACAAAGAAGCAAAAAACACTCAACCAGAAAAGCATAAAGAAAAAAGAATCTAAAAATATGAAGATAGTGTAAGGAGCCTCTGGGACAACTTAAAATTTGAGTATCAACATCAGAATTATGGGGGTGCCAGAAGAAGAGAGAGAGCAAGATACTGAAAACCTATTTCAAGAAATAATGACAGAAAACTTCCCCCACCTGGTGAAAGAAATAGACTTACAAGTCCTTGAAGCGCACAGAACTCCAAACAAAAGGACTCCAAAGAGGACCACACCAAGACACATCATAATTAAAATGCCAAGAGCAAAAGACAAAGAGAGAATATTAAAAGCAGCAAGAGAAAAACAGTTATCTATAAGGAAGCACCCATACGACTGTCAGCTGATTTCTCAACAGGAACTCTTCAGACCAGACAGGAGTGGCAAGAAATATTCAAAGTGATGAATAGCAAGAACCTACAACCAAAATTACTCTACCCAGCAAAGCTATCATTCACAACTGAAGGTCATATACAGAGCTTCACAGATAAGAAAAAACTAAAGGAGTTCATCAACACCAAACCACTAGTATATGAAATGCTGAAAGGTAATCTTTAAGAAGAAGAAAAGGGTAAAGATAAAAATTATGAACAACAAATACATATCTATCAACAAGTGAATCTAAGAATCAAGTGAATAAAAAAACCTGATGAACAGAATAAACTGGTGAATATAATAGAATCAGGAGCATAGAAAGGGAGTGGACTGACAATTTTCAGGGGGAAAGAGGTGTAGGGGGCGTGGGAGTGCGGGAAGAGACTGAACAAAAATCCTACACCTATGGAAGAGGACAGTGGGGGGTAAGGGCAGAGGGTGGGGTGGTAACCGGGTGCAGGGGAACGAACTATGGGGGATAAAAGAGGGACAATTGTGATAATCTGAACAATAAAGATTTACTAAATTAAAAACAAAACAAAACAAAAAAACAAGTACCAATCAATAACCTTAAATGTAAATAGATTGCATGCTGAATTGATAAAAATAATGACCCTTATATATGCTGTCTACAAGAGACCCACCTCAGAACAAAGCACTCACTCACACAGACTGAAAGTGAAGGGGTAGATAATTTTTCAGGCAAATGGGAATGAAAAAAATGCTGGAGTAGCAATACTTATATCTGTCAAAATTGACCTCGAAGTGAAGGTCGTAACACTAATATAAAATAACACTAATGTGATCTTTAACAAGAGGATATAGTTCTGATAAGCATCTATGCACCCAATACAGGAGCACCCATATACATTAAAAAAAAAAACCTCCTGGAAGATATCAAGGGAGAGGTCGACAGCAATATAATCACAGTAGTGGACTTTCATAACCCTTTTGCATCACTTGATAAATCTTCTAGACAAAACAAAAAACCACCAAAGGAACAGCAATTCTAAATGACTCACTAGATGGGATGGAACTAATTGACATTTTCAGAACATTTTACCAGACAATTATGGAATATACATTCTTCTCAAGTGCACATGGGACATTTTCAAAGGCAGACCACATAATAGGATTCAGGGTAAGTCTCTCCAAAGTTAGGAAGACTGAAATCATATCAAACATCTTCTCAGATCACAAGGGCACAAAATTAGAAATCAACCACAATAAAATAAAATAAAAATATCAAACACATGGAGGCTAAATAGCAGGCTATTAAACAATGAATAGGTTATGAAAAGAGATAAAAGAAGAAACAAAAATCACCCTAGAAACAAATGGTAATGAAAACACAACTCTCCAAAATCTATGAGACACAGTGAAAGCAGTCCTGAGAGGAAAGTTCATAGCACAATAGGTCTAGATTAAAAAAACAAAAAAAAATGGTAATAAATTATGTAACCCTACAACTTAAAGAAGCAGAAAGAGAAAAACAAGCCCAGATAAGAGAGAAAGCAAGATGGCGGCATAGGTGAACATCTAAACTGTTGCCTTGTACAACAATTTCAAAACTACAGCTAAAAGACAGAATGGACATCATCAGAACCACAGGAAAGAAGGATGAGTGCAAATTCTATAAGTAGGAGGAAAGAGAGGGGCTCACGGAGACTCAGAGGAGCTGCAAAAAGCTGAGGTACAGAGACATGCATGTGGAGAGGATGGGTGGCAGAGGGCCTGGCTGGCTTCATCTAGCAGGAGGGATATGGAAATTCCCAACTGCACTGTACCCTAGTTCCAGGCGAGACTTATACGGGGGGAGATTGGACTGTCGGGAAAAGGGAGGAGTGCAGAGAAACTCAGGGGAACCATGAAAGGCAGAGGTCTGGAGACACACACACGAGTGCACGCAGAGAGGACTGACTGCTGATTGTGCTGCTTTCTCTAGCGGGAGGAAATTGGACACTCCTGACTGCACTGAACTCCAGTTTCAGGTGAGGCCCTAGGGACCTAGACTCATACAGGTCTCTGGAACACACGGAAACTCAGGGGAGCCAAGAAAGGCAGAGGTTTGTAGGCACGCACGAGTGCATGCAAAGAGGACTGCAACAATTACCAAGGGACACTGAGAACCAGGGCAGGGCTGAAGGGAAGCCAAGGCTGTCTGCTCAGCACTGAGACTCCACCCCATCCAAGCCGTGCACAGAGGATTTTGCAATTTTGCAATTCTTTTCTCATAAGGCTGACTCCAGCATAGAAGTTCTCCCTGCATAGATACAGCTGATCTTCACAGCCAATTGGTCTGGAGGTCAATTCCCCTCAGTGATACCAACAACAATCAAGGCTTAACTACAACAAGGCTATACACACAGTTCATAAAGGGGAAAGGAGTACACCAAGAGAGTCCACCTCAGGTAATTGGGGAGGCAGATCTACTGGGTCATATAGGACAGCTAGCACACAAAGCTCCTCTACCAACTAAGGAAAGTAGTGATAAGGCAGAGAAAAAGGAACAGATCACAAATGAAAAAAAATGGAGAAAAACAAATGACTGGATATAGAGTTCAAAACCATGATTATAAGGTTTTTCAAGAATTTCCTAAAAAAGGTCGATAAATTTATCAAGACCCTCGAGGATGTGAAAAAGTACCAACTAGAAATTAAACACACACTGACTGAAATAAAAAATATTATATCAAGACCTATCTGAGGAATGCAAGGATCAAGTCAAAGATTTGAAACACAAAGAAGCAGAAAACACTCAACGGGAAAAGCAAAAAGAAAAAAGAATCCAAAAATGTGAAGATAGTGTAAGGAGCCTCTGGGACAACTTCAAGAGTACCAACATCAAAATTGTGGGGGTGCCAGAAGAAGAAAAAGAGCAAGATACTGAAAACCTACTGGAAGAAATAATGACTGAAAACTTCCCCCACCTGGTGAAAGAAATAGACTTACAAATCCAGGAGGTGCACAGAACTTTAAACAAAAGGAATCCAAAGAGGACCACACCAAGACACATCATAATTAAAATGGGAAGAGCAAAAGACAAAGAGGGAATATTAAAAGCAGCAAGAGAAAAATAGTTAATTGTCAGAAACCAAATATTGTTCTCACTAGATGGATGTAAACAGGAAGGCAGAAGGCGGGTCAACCTTAATTGCTCTGAAAGGTCAGAGCTAATTACTCACTGTTTAGTTGAAACATTATTGGTTGAAGCAACCTCTATGTTTGTTTCTTGTTAATTTCTGTTTTTGTTATTTCCTGCCTAAAGGCTAGGGGTGTGTCCCAAAGCCTTAATAAAAGGGAGAAAAAGGCCAGAGCAAGGGGCAGTCCTTTCCACTAGAGGAAGGCTCCTGCCTGGCCCCCCAATGTCGCCAAATTAATGCTTTCTAGTCTCTCATTTCGTTTGCGTGCGGCCTCCTTCGGAACCCGAACCCTGACCGGGGAACCCTGAACCACGCGGGACGTGGAAAGAGGTTCCCACATCTGGCGCCCATCAGGGGCTGCGGAAAAAGGTGCTCACATCTGGCGCCTGACCGCGGGACATCTGGAGGAGAAGGTATTATTCGCCTAAGAGCGAAGGAAGGAAAATTCACCAAGGAAAATGGTGAGGGAAGATTCACCTAGGAAAAGGTGAGGGGAATTCAACGTACGCAAAGCCCACGGATTAACTACAGAGTCGCGATCTGTAAGTAGGGTGGGAACGACTTTTGCAGCCAGGCTAATGGGGAAGAATTCGGTTATAAATATGAAGTAAATTGTATTATAGACTTTTGGTTTGCAAGCTTAAGTAATGTGGTTTCTTGCTCAAATTAAAATCTTAGTTTGCATTTGGAATCTGAAATCTGTAATAAGTGAAACTCCACTGCTGAAACCGCCTCTGGTGTGGAGAAATTCAAAGGTCGCAGGAGAGGGCAAGGCTCTCTGCTCTCCTGCAATGAGATTACTTAAGGTTTCACTTAAAAATTATAAGAGAAATCGCAGGGAAATGCTAATCTTGGCCAAATTAGATGCTAGTTATTACTTTGGAAAGCGAAAAAGAAAGAAAAAATTTAAGATCTGTCTTTATTTTTTAAGCATGAAAAGAAATTCGGCCAGATCTGTTACTGATGCTTTCCCCTGAAGTATGCAGGATGTGGAGGAAGAGAGACACTGTGGAATCCAGTATGAAAGTCCACTCTCCCAGTATACTAATCTAAAGTCTCCTTTCTCGCCATGAAAAAGTTTTAAAAATTTAGAGATGTGTCTGGAATTTCTGTACTCGTGAGGAGAGAAGCCCGGCTTAAAAAGAAATGCGCGCAATTGTCCACCTTTTTGGACATATTAGACAGGGTTTTAAGCTGGAATCTCTCCGCAAAAGCTGCAGAAAAAGAAACCCCAGAACTGGTCTTTATTTTTTAAGAAAAATGGCGTAAAGGGACCAAAAGGAAAAGATTATGTGTTATTAATCAAGGTTTTCAGCTAAATGCAAATTAAATTGGGAGAAAATAAAATAAAATTTCTCTAATAATTAGGAGTTCAAAATACGTTGTTGATTGGTCTAATAAAAAAGGATTAATTCTGTGATTCCCAACTGACAGTTTAAAAATATAATTGATATCTTAAGATAATTATAAAAAATATTATAATCTTTAAATTATATATGAATATATATATTTGATGGTTTTCTTCCATGTTAAAACTTCAAGGCTTTAACAGAGATGATTCTTGTAAAGCTCCATGGGCCCAGAGTAATACAAGAAATTTGTTCTCTTTTTAAAGGACATCTTCTTAAATTTAACCGATCTAATATACTTGAAATTTCATGGAAAGCGTTATCAAATGAGAATTAATAACTATATTTTAAATGTCGTAAAGGTTTTGGCCTCTAAGAAGGAAACAAGGTAGCACTCTAGGGAGAGGCATAAACACTCAGCCTCTGAGAGATCCAGTCTCTCGGTGTCCTAGATGTCAGAGAGGTAACCATTGGTCCATACAGTGTAAATCAAAATTTCATAGAAATGGGCAGCCTCTAAATCAAGATACAGGGTATAGTCAACCGCCGGGAAACGGCCAGAGGGGTGCCCCCTAGCCCCGTTATTAATAGGGGAAACCTGCCCTGCAAGGCCTACAGTGGATTCCTTCATCCAAGCAACTCCAGGAAGCGCAGGCCTGGATCTTAACAGCACTATAGCAGTCACTTTGACTCCTGATAATGCTCTGCAAGCTATTCCTAAAGGAATTTGGGGTCCTGTGTACAGACACCTAAGAACGTATTTCTTGCAGTACCAACAGTTACCAGCTGTACGGTAATATTTCCTGGGGCACATGGGGAAGTATTTTTGACTTATATTCCTGACCCTTCATGGGTAAGAACCGTTAGGTTTACTGACTCCCCTGTTTCTTGTAGTCTCTAAGAGGGGCAACATTTGTGGCTTGTGAATCAGACATAACCATTTACTAAATTTGCTTTGCTTTTTAAATTGAAATACCTACTTTAATTAATAAATTAGCTTTTTAAATAAAAATCTAAAGTTTTCAGCTAAATAAAGAGCCAATATTTTTGGAGGCAATTTGATTAAATATTCTAATAAAGTAACTAAGACCTTCTCTATACAAAAAAGAAATTGATAGCCAGTTTAAAATTGAATTGCCATGGCCTAGAACAAAAGAATTTCCTTACATAATATTATTCTACAATGTCATTATAATTTTTTTGACAAATATCCCAAACAAACTTACAATCTAATCCTCTGAATATTTGGTAGCAATTTAATAAATAAATAAATAAATAACATAACATAACATAAAAGGAATTAAGACAGTGAGAAGGCACTTGAGCATTCTATACTGGCTTTTCTTGCTCTTTTTGCCAAGAAGGACCCTCCCACAGCTGTCGCCTGAGCTTTCTGTTCATGCTGAGGTTGAAGCCTAGTGTTGGCTGGTACCATGAATCTGTCTCTCACCCAGTGGTGTGAGCTGGGCCCTTCCTGGAGAAGAAACCTGGGTTCCCCAAGATATGTGATCAGTGCTGGGACCCTGCCAGCAGGCGAGGGGATCCCAAGGCAGGTACTGGGCGTGGAGGCCACAAGGGCATCAGCGTCCAAGGAGATGGACCTGAATGAACCTCACATCAACCTGCTTGGCCCCGGAGGATGGCTGGTTAGCCAGAGACGGGCAACTGGAACTTATACGTTACACCGACCACCGCCTAAGCCAGGAACTGGGCCTTATGCCGCCCTGCTTTCCAATGACGGGTAAGGTGGGTTGGTAGCGTATGGTAGTTCCTGACCTAAGACAGGCACAGTCGCAGAGGGGCCATCAGGAAAAAACTTGGGGATCAACAGAGGTTGATCCTCACCCCCCAACATTGCAGAGGGAGGTCTCCTGCCCCATGGCTACTTCACTTCCCACGTCCAGCTCCCATCGGGATCCAGGTGACAAGACAGAGACTTGGCCCAGCTCCGTTCGGGACACAAATGACAGACAGAGATTTGGTGCAGCTCAGATCGGGACCCAGCAACAGACAGACTTGGCTGACAGCTGCCCTATATTCTAAATCCAACTTAACACCAGGGATGCTCAGGGCCTACTCAAGAATGCAAATAAATCTTTTCCACTAATATTTACAGGATAAAGCTAAGATTGTTGTTAGAATATTAAATTTAATAATAAAATAGTAGTTAAATTTTCAAATTAATTTAATTGGTTAATTGAAATAGGTGAATATTCAAGAAAATTTAATTGTACTGAAAAACAGTTGTTCCTAAAGTATTAACTTAAATTTCTATTGGTAGTTCATTGCATGGTAAAATTACTCAACATGCAATAAACATAAAGCAGTCATATTTGCATTATAAAAAATTTTCCAAAAGCATCATAATTACATAAAAAAGGGGGGATAGTACAGTAATATTGTGTAAGGAAAAAGTATCCTGTAAGCAAATTACATCTAAAAAATTTTTTTACTTAACAGCAAGACACCCATGAAAAACATACATAGTATTAAAATAAGCCAAAGGAAAATCATTTGGGCAAAAATGAAAAGGATCTAAAGTCAAATTAATAGAAAAAATTCCTTTACTAACTTTTGGTCGAGAATGTTTATATATTTTCAGAAAAACAGCTCAAGACCATGTGAATTCCTACAACAGAGAATGCTCCAGCTATGAAGACAAGAAGAGAAGCAGTCCAGAGATGGAAGATGCTGACGACACCTTGCCATCCTAACAGTCATCAGCTGTGCATCGATGCAGGTTGCCCAGGACCAAACCAGAGAGGGTCGGACCTGCATTGCCACCATTTGTCCACCATCAAGAACTGAAATATCATTGCTAATACATACATTCAAAAAACTGTTGGACATTGAAACTGGGACTCAAAGGACTATTGGTCCAGAAAGAAAGATACTATAGACTTATTCATTCACCTCTTAGCATAGCCATTGTTGCTTGTCTTATTTTTTGTTCTTAATATTTATTTCTAGTCTGTAGGTGCAAGATTTTTTAGAGGAAAAGAAAACGGGGGAGATGTCGGAAACCAAATATTGTTCTCACTAGATGGATGTAAACAGGAAGGCAGAAGGCGGGTCAACCTTAACTGCTCTGAAAGGTCAGAGCTAATTACTCACTGTTTAGTTGAAACATTATTGGTTGAAGCAACCTCTATGTTTGTTTCTTGTTAATTTCTGTTTTTGTTATTTCCTGCCTAAAGGCTAGGGGTGTGTCCCAAAGCCTTAATAAAAGGGAGAAAAAGGCCAGAGCAAGGGGCAGTCCTTTCCACTAGAGGAAGGCTCCCGCCTGGCCCCCCAATGTCGCCAAATTAATGCTTTCTAGTCTCTCATTTCGTTTGCGTGCGGCCTCCTTCGGAACCCGAACCCTGACCGGGGAACCCTGAACCACGCGGGACGTGGAAAGAGGTTCCCACAGTTAATTATCTACAAGGGAGCACCCATATGACTGTCAGCTGATTTCTCAACAGAAATGATGCAGGCCAGACGGGAGTGGCAAAAAATATTAAAAGTAATGAATAGCAAGAACCTACAAGGAAGATTACTCTACCCAGCAAAGCTATCATTCAGAGTTGAAGTTCAGATAAAGAGCTTCACAGAGAAGAAAAAACTAAAGGAGTTCATCACCACCAAACCAGTATTATATAAAATGCTGAAAGGTACTCTTTAAGAAGAAGAAGAAGAAAATAGTAAAGATAAAAATTATGAACAAGAGATACATATCTATCAACAAGTGAATCTAAAAATCAAGTGAATTAAAAACCTGATGAAAAGAATAGACTGGTGAATATAATAGAATTAGGGGCATAGAAAGGGAGTGGACTGACAATTCTCAGGGGTAAAGGGACAAGGAGGATGCGAGAAGAGACTGAACAAAAATCGGATACCTATGGATGAGGACAATGGCGAGGAAGGTAAGTAAGGGTAGAGGGTGGGGTGGGAATTGGGTGGAGGGGAGCTATGGGGGGAAAAAGAGGAACAATTGTAATAATCTGAACAATAAAGATTAAATTTTTAAAAAGCCCAGAAAAGTACAAGGAAGAAAATAATAAAGATCAGAGTAGAAATAAATGACATAGAGACCAATGAAACAATACAAAAAAAAAATCAATAGAACCAAGAGCTGGTTGTTTGAGGGGATACACAATATTGATGAACCTCTAGCTAGGCTCACCAAGAAACAAAGAGATGACTCAAATAAACAAAATCAGAAATGAACGGGGGAAGTAACAATTAATCCCACAGAAATACAAAGACTTGTAAAAAATTGTACGAAAAACTCTACCAAAAAACTGGACAAGCTAGACAAAATGGAAATATTACTAGAAAAATTAATCTTCCAAAACTCAGTCAGGAAGAATCAGAAAACTTGAATAGGCCAATAACTACCAATGAAATTGATGCAGTAATCAACTTACAGCATACAAAAGCCAAGGTCTGGACAGTTTCTCAGGGGAGTTTTATCGAACATTCAAAGAAGAACTAACACTGGTCCTCCTCAATCTATTCCAAAAAATTCAAGAGGAAGGAACAATTCCAAACTCTTTCTATGAAGCCAGCATTACCTTAATCCCCAAACCAGATAAAGACACTATAAAGAAAGAGAAATACAGACCAATGTCCCTGATGTATATAGATGCTAAAATCCTCAACAAAATATTAGCAATCACATCCAGCAAACATTAAAAAGATTATATACCATGGCCAAGTGGGACTTATTCTGGGGATGCAAGGATGGTACAATATATGCAAATCAATAAATGTGATACATCACATAAACTAATTGAGAGACAAAAACCACATGATCATATCAATTGATGCAGAAAAAGCATTTGATGAAATCTAAGACCCTTTTTTGATAAAACTCTTACCAAAGTGGGAACGGAGGGGCCATACCTAAACATAATTAAAGTCTTACATAATAAACCTACAACCAACATCATACTCAAAGGGCAAATACTAAAACCATTTTTCATAAAAACAGGAACAAGACAGGGATGCCCACTTTCACCACTCCTGTTCAATACAGTATTGGAAGTGCTAGCCATAGTGATCAGACAAGAAAAAAAAAAGCATACAAATTAGAAAAGAAAACTGTCATTATTCGCAGATGACATATTGGAAACTCTAAAGAATCCATCAAAAAACTACTAGATTTGATAAATGAATTCAGCAATGTAGCAGGATACAAAATTAAGACCCAGAAATCTATGGCATTTTTATACACCAGTAATAAACTCACAGAAAGAGAAATGAAAAAAACAATCCCATTTACCATAACAACAAAAATATTAAGATACATAGGAATAAACTTAACTAAGGAAGTATAAGTCCTGTATCCAGAAATGTACAGGATGTTGTAAAACGATAGAAGGAAATTTAAACAGGTTGAATATACCATGTTCATGGACTGGTAGAATCAACATCATTAAACTGTCTATACCAGTGGTCGCCGACGGGTGGTCCACAGACCACTGGTGGCCTGTGAGGTCCAAAAGGTTGATGACTGCTGGTCTATATTACCCAAAGCAATCTATAGATTCAGTGCAATCCCCATTAAAATACCAATGGCATATTTCACAGACATAGAACAAACTCTCCAAACACATATATGGAATAAAAAAGGACCCCAAAATAGACGCAGCAATCCTGAGAAAGAACTAAGTTGGAGGGATCACACAATGCCAGATTTCAAGTTATATCACAAAGCTACTGTTCTCAAAACTACCTGGGTCTGGCATATGAACAGACATGGGCCAATGGAAGAGAACAGAGAACCCAGAAATCAACCCAAGCCATTATGCTCACTTATTATTTGACAAAAAAGGCAAGAGCATAAAATTGACTCAAGACAGTCTCTTCTATAAATGGTGCTGGGAAAATTGGACAGATATATGCCAAAAAAGGAAATTAGACCACCAACTTATACCACACACAAAATAAACTCAAAATGGAAAAAAGACTTAACTGGAGGATAGGAAACTATCAAACTCTTAGAAAAATCCATAGGCAGCAAAATATTAAACATATTGTGTAGCAGTATGTTTAGAGATATGTCTCCTAGGACAACAGAAACTAAGGAGAAAATAAACAAATGGAACTACATCAAAATAAAAAGCTTCTTCACTGCAAAAGAAACCATTAACAAAACAACAAGAGAACCCTCTGCATGAGAGAACATACTTGCTAATGTTACATCTGATAAGGTTTTAATCTCTAAAGTTTATAGGGAACTCATACAAATTAAAAGGAATATAAACAATCCAATAACAGCATGGGAAAAGGACATAAATAGACACTTTTCAAAAAAGGACATACAGAAGGCCAAGAAGACATATAAAAACATGCTCAAAGTCACTAATCATCTGAGAGATGCAAGTCAAAACAATGAGGTACCACCTCACACTGTCAGAAAGGCTATCGTCAACAAATCAACAAACAACAAATACTGGTGAGGTTGTGGAAAGGAACCCTCATACACTGCTGGTGAGACACTGAGGAACAATATGGAGTGTTTTTTTTTTTAAACTAAAAATGGAATTCCCATTTGGCCCACTAATCCCACTTCTAGGTATATCCCAAGAAATCAGAAACACCAATCAGAAAGGATATATGCATCCCTATGTTCATAGAAGCACAATTTACAATAGCTAAGATTTGGAAAACACCTAAGTGCCCATCAGCAGATGAGTAGATTAAAAATTGTGGTACATCTACACAATGGAATACTATGCTGCTATTAAGAAGCAGGAACTTTTACCATTTGTAACAGCATGGATGGAACTGGAGAGCATTATGCTAAGTGAAATAAGCCTGTCAGAGAAAGATAATATCACATTATCTCACTCATTTGTGGGATATAATGATCAACATAATTTGATGAACAAGAATAGATCTAGAGAAAAATGGCAAGGGAGGGGAGATTAGAGAGCAACCAAAGGACTTGTATGCATGCATATTAGCATAACCAATGGACACAGACAGTGGGGCGGTGGGGGCTTGCCTGGGGTGGGAATGGTTGGGGGGGGTGTCAATTGGGGAAAAAGCAGACATATGTAAGATTTTAGACAATAAGTTAAAATAAATGTTCAAAAAAAAAGTGGTACATCTACAGCAGTGGTTCTCAACCTTTCTAATGCCGCAACCCTTTAATACAGTTCCTCACGATGGTCTTAGACTCTACAGCAGCAGTTCCCACAGGCTGAGAACCACTAGAAGGGTCGACTAAGACTGTTGGAAAACACAGATATTTACATTAAGATTCATAACAGTAGCAAAATTACAATTATGAAGTAGCAACAAAAATAATTTTATGGTTGGGGGTCACCACAACATGAGAAACTGTATTAAAGGGTCACAGCATTAGAAAGGTTGAGAACCACTGATCTACAGAGTGGAATACTACACTGCTGTTAAAAAGAAATAACTCTTACACCATTTGCAACATCATGGATAGACCTGGAGAGCATTATGCTACGCAAAATAAGCCATTCATAGAAAGTATCACATGGTCTCACTCATTTGTGGGATATAATGAAAACATAAACTGATGAACAAAAATAAATCCAGAGACAAAGAAGCATTGAAATGACCATCAAACCTCAGAGTGAAGGCATGGGAGGGAGGGAGGGGGCGTAAGAGACCAACCAAGGGACTTGTATGCATGCATACAAGCATAACCAATGGATACAGACAATAGGGAGTGAGGGCATGTGCTGGCAGTATGGGGGTGGGCTGGGAGAGGTCAATAGTGGGAAAAAGAGGCGTATCCAATACTTTCAACAATAAAAAATTATATATATATACTAGAAGCCTGGTGCACAAAATTCATGCACTTTGGGAGGGTGTCCCTCAGCCTGGCCTGCACTGTCTTGCAGTCTGGGAGCCCTGGGGAATGTCCTACTGACAACTTAGTGGGCCTAAGCCATCAAACATCCTTGGCATTGCCATGGAGGTGGGAGAGGCTTCCACCACTGCCGCTGTACTCACCAGCCATGAACTTTGCTTCTGGCTGAGCAGCACTCCCCCTATAGGAGTTCACTGACCACCAGGGGACAGCTCCTGTGTTGGGTGTTGGGTGCCTCCTGGTGGTCAGCGTGCATCATAGTGACCTGTCATTCTACCATTCAGTCATTTGCATATTAGCCTTTTATTATATAGGATACGCTGTAGATGAACCCCCTAGAACCATAAGAAATGCAAAAAAATGCAGTTAACTCATTCTAAAGTTTCCCCCACTTAAAATCAAATTGCCCCCTCTGTGGGGTGTGTGCTGCACCTTGGGAAACAGTGGGCTTGCCACTTTTCCTCTCCGAGCTTCATTTTTGGATACATACACATATACCATGATCTCTTCTCTGCCTACCTCATTGGGTTGTCATGAGATCCTGAGCTAATAAACCTAGATATGTTTCATCAAGTAAGTGATGTCTAAATGGGAATTGTTATTTTTAAGCCCATGGGTACTCTCTCAGAGAGCAGGTGCTGATTAGGGGAGGAAGGCATGATTGTTTCCAGCAAGGTTGAAGGGGAAGTAACTGTCAAACCTTCCCACTTGGGGCCATTCTTTAAAAATTGTACATGGCTGTTTCACAGTTACACCTGCTCAGGGCAGGGCTCCAATCTCCTGAAGCAGGGTGAGAGCAGGCCAGGAAGGAGCCAAGCAGGCTAGGAGGGCAGTTTAGCTACGCCCCCAGCAAGGTTCAGCGTGCTTCCTCTGTGGAGACAGCGCTGCTGTTGAGGAAAAGGTTCTGATCCTGGGGGGCCACTCAGGCCTGCCTCCACCCAGGTCTGGAGTTGTAGGGAGGAGAGGTGTGCCTGGACCCAGCAGAGGGGGCCTGGCAGTGATGGTCTGTGACACTGATGGGTGGTCACCAGTGTGCTACTGTTGTGGGTGCCCCTGGTGGGGATGGCGAGGAAAGAGATCAGGAGTCAGAGGTGCGGGCTTCAGCTACTCCTGCGGTTGGGTCTTCTCCCTATCTGGTCAGCCTCCTCGTCCCCCCGGGGGTGTGGGACCTGGGGTAGGGTGTCTGTGCAGGGGTATTGGAAGAGCTCCCCATGGATGCTTCCTCTTCCTTCTTTGCAGTCTGAGCTCTTGTCAGGCAGTCTCCTCAGACCCTTCGGAACTTGGCTCCAGCTGCCTGCCCCCTGCTGTGCACACATCAATATGCAAATGGATCTTTATGGGGACACTGTCATGGACAAATTAGCATATTACCTCTTTATATGTATGTATGTATATATATTTACTATATCTGTATATATTATACACACACACATATATAAAATGCTATGAACAATTGTATACCAATTAGATAACAAAGATGAAACAAAATATTAAAGTTATTCAATAAGAAATAGAAAACCTGAACAGACCTGTAAGAGAATGAATCAATAAACATGAATTTCCCCATAAAGCCTAGGACCAGATAGCTTCACTGGTGAATTCTATTAATATTTAAAGAATTAACACTAATCCTTTGCAAAGTCTTCCCCAAAATAGAATAGGAATACTTTGTAATTCATTCTTTGAGGCCAACATTACTGTGAAAGTAACACCAGACACTGCAAGAATACTACACACCAATATCACTTATGAAAATGTAAAAATCCTCAACAAAATTCCAGCAAACCAAAGCCAGCAACATATCAAAAGGATTATATGCCATGATCAATTGGGATGTATATGAGGAATGCAAAGGTGGTTCAACATAACAAAAATAATCAATATAATAATAGTTCCTCCTTATACATGGAGGATATATTCCAAGACCCCTAGTGAATGCCTGAAACTGAGCCCTACATATACTATTTCTTTCCCCATAGTAACATACCTTTTTACTTATAGAAAGCACTTTATGGCTATCTGGCATATCCAAATTGTCAGCATTTGGAGCCATTATTAAGTAAAATAAGGCTTTCTTGAACACAAGTCCTACAATACTGCGACAGTGGATCTCATAACCTTGACAGCTACTAAGTGACTAATAGGCAAGTAGTGTACACAGCATGGATACACTGGAGCAAGGGATGATTCGTGTCCTGAGTGGGAGGGAACAGTATGGTACAAGACTTCATCATGCTACCTAGAAAAGTACAAAATTTAAAACTTGTTAATTATTCCTGGAGTTTTCCATTTAACATTTTCAAGCTGTAATTGACTGGTTAACTGAAATTGTGGGAAGTTAAAACTGTGGATAAGGGTGTACTACTGTACACCAATTTAATAGAAATAAGGTGAAAAAACTACATTATCACTTCAATTGATGCAGAAAAAGAACTTGACAAAATGTAACATTCTTTGGTGATAGGATCACTAAAAAAATGAGTAGATTGGATAAAGGGCATTAATGAAACACCTACAGCTAGTATCATCTATATATATAAAAGGATAAGAGACTGAACAACAGGTTGCTATGGTGCGCATTGACCACCAGGGGGCAGATACTCAATGCAAGAGCTGTCCCCTGGTGGTCAGTGTGCTTCCACAGCCAACCTCCTGTGGTCCCTCTCCTGAGCTAGTCAAACCTCCCACAGTCCCTCCCCTCAGGTGGCCAGCCAACCTCCTGCAGCCCCTCTCCCTGGCCAACCTCCAGGGGCCCCAATCGCTGGCCAGGCTGAGGGACCCCACCCATGCACAAATTTGTGCACTGAGTCTCTAATACTCAATAAGAAAAGACTGAAAGCTTTTCCCCTAAGATGAGGAAAAGACCAAGATGTCTATGTTAGCTACTTATATTCAATACTGCATTAGAAGCTCCAGCCAGAGAAATTAAACAAGAAAGAAATAAAACATAACAAAATTGGAAAGAAGTAAAACTAACTATAGGCCAGAGATTTTCACCCCTTTTTTTCATGGGGCACATAAACTAATTACTAAGTGAAAAGAAGTCCCCAATTCTCCTAGTAATTTCATGTTTTAAAAATTATTGGCACACCAGTTGAAAAAAATCAGTCATGTGCAACAAAGATGCTATATATAAAAAAATCCTTCAATACATTAGAGCTAGTAAATAAATTCAGCAAACTTGCAAGATACAAGATTCACACAAATTGTACACAATAGCAATGTAAATTCCATTTACCATAGCATCAAAATGAGTAAAATATGTAGGCATGTATTTAACCAGTGAGACGTAAAACTCATACAGTGAAAGCACAAAATACTGAAATAATTTTTTAAAGAACTAAAACAAATGGTTTTAAAAATGCAAAGCCCTGGCCAGTGTGGTTCAGTTGGTTGGGCATTGTCCCATGCACTGAAAGGTTGCCAGTTTGATTCCCGGTCAGGGCACATGCCTGGATTGTGGGCTTGATCTCCAGTAGGGGGTGTACAAGAGGCAGCCAATGGATGTTTCTCCCTCATCAAAGTTTCTATCTCTCTCTCTCTCTCCTTTCCTCTCTCTCTACAAGAAAAAAAAAAATTTAAATGGAAAGACATTTTGTGTTCATGGTCTGGATGACTTAATATTGTTAAGATGGAAAAAATCCCAAACCTGTCTATAGATTTATTGCAATTCCTATCAAAATCCCAATGGCCTTTTTTGCAAAACTGGAAAAGTTGATTCTAAAATCCATATGAATAGCAAGGAACCAAAATATTTAAAACAATCTGAGAAAGAAGTTGAAGACTCACACTTCCCAATTTCAAAACCTACTAAAAATCAATAGTAATCAAAACAGTGTACTGTTTAGTATTGGCATAACAATTCATATATAAATCAATGGAATAGATGAGAGTCCAGATATAAACCCACAGAAATTATAGTCAACTGATTTCAACAAGGGTGATAAGACCATTCAATGAAGGAAAGAATAGTCCCTTCAACAAATGGTGTTGGGACAACTGGATAGCCACCTTCAAAAGAATAAATTTGGACACATATATGATATCATATACAAAAATGAACTCATGAGATTAAAGACCTAAATTTAAGAAATAAAACCAAAAATTCTTACAAAATATAGGTGTAAATCAACATGGGTTCCAATTTAGTGATGGTTTCTTAGCTATGACACCAAAAGCACGAGACAAAAAAATAGGTTAACTTCATTAAAATGAAAACTTTTGTGCATCAAGAGACCATCAAGTTAACTATAATTGAAAAATAAATTTTAAAAAGGACACTTTCCAAAGAGTGAAAAAGACAACCCACAGAAGAGAAAATACTAACAAACCATTATATCTGCTAAAGGTCTAGTATCCTAATATATATAAAGAACTAGAGGCCCAGTGCAGATTCTTACACTGGTGGGGTCCCTTGGACTGGCTTGTGGGTATTGGGTCAAAACCAGCTCTTCAACATCCCCCAGGGGGCCCAGATTGTGAGAGGGTGGTTCTCAGGCGACACACCCTGGAATCAGGCTCCCTCCTCTCTGGTTCCAGATGTGCCACTGGAGAACTACAGCTACTAAGTGATGGCAGCTCCTGTGTTGTCTGCCCCCTGGTTGGTCAGTGAGCATCTATAGCTACAGGTTGGAGCATCTGCCCCCCTGGTCATTGTGTCTCATAGGTACCGGCCAGTCGGCTGGTGTTGCCTAGGCTTTTACATATATAGATTCTTACAACTCAACAACATAAAGGTAAACCATTTATAAAATAGTCAAAAAGGCTTAAATAGACATATTTCTAATGAAAATGTACAAATGGCTGACAAGTACATAAAAAGATGTTCAACATCATTAGTCATTAGAGAAATGAAATTCAAAAACTATACCCACTGGGATAACTATAATAGAAAAACAGAAAATAAGTGTTGATGGGGGTGTGGAAAATTATAAATCCTTAATTTTGCTCTTGGGAATATACTAGTAAAATGGTATAGTGGCTATGGAAAAGTTTGGTGGTTCCTCAGTAAGTAAAGCATAGTATTGCCATATAACCTAGCAATCCCACTCCTAGGTATACTACTACAAAGACATGAAAACAGGAAGCTGAACAGATATTTGTATACAAATCATCATAACAGCACAACTGCCAAAAGGAGAAAACAACCCAAATGTCTATCAACAGAATGAATAAAATGTGGTATATGTCTACTATTATTATTCAAGCATAAAATTACTGAAACATGCTACATCATGGAGGAAACTTGAAACATCATGCTAAGCCACAGAAACCAGACACAAAAGGTCACATACTATATGACTGTATTGATATGAAATATCCAGACTAGGCAAACCATAGACACAGAAAGCAAATTAGTATTTTCTAGAGGCTAGGTAGATACTGTGGAATTAATGCTTAATGAGTAAAGGGTTTCCTTTTGGGATGATGAAAATATTCTGGAACTAGAGAATAGTGATGGTGAATGTACTAGTCACTGAATTGTACACTTTAAAATGGTTAAAATGGTGAATTTTAAATTGTGTGTATTTTACAATAAGTTTATTTTTGAAGTCTTAAAAGATTTTCTTACAAAAATTAGAGAATGTGAGAATCTGTTCTATTTATGGTTTGCAAAACTATTAAATTCTTATGTGTGTCTACAGCACATTCTAATATTCTACATCAAAAAGATTCTACAAGCCTTAGCCAGTTTGGCTGTGGATAGTGTGTCGGCCTCTGAACCAAAGGGTCCCGGATTTGAAGGTCAAGGACACATACCTTGGTTGTAGGCTCCTCCCTGGCCTGGAGTCTGGTCAGGGCTTGTGCAGGAAGCAACCAATAGATGTGCTTCTCTCTGTCCTTCCCCCTCTCTTCCACTCTCTCTAAAATCAATGGAAAAATATCCTTGAGTTAGGATTTAAAAAAAAAAGTTCTACAAAAGAAAGGTTAGATTTAATTTTTTACTATGCCAGACAAAAATTCCAAGGACTATTAAATATAAAAGTATATTATATGTTCAAAAAAGAAATGCCTTTCTTAATAGCAAGGAAAATAATCAAAGTGTTAAATTTGAACCAAGTGTTTCAAGGTGAACAAATCTCTTTATTGCTGAAATGCAAAGCAAAATTTTTTTGTAGGAAACTGAAAAATATTAATGGCATATCAGCATAGATACCATGTAAAGCATAATTATCCAAATTCCCATTAGTAATGCTCTTTTCTTTTTAATGAACAATTTGTTTTTGGCAATTTTCTGTAAATAAGATAACAGAACATGTTTATAACATACCTGTCATTCATAGCATTAAACAGAATAATCTTCAAAACAAAATAAAAACAGCTACTGTAAAAAAAACACAACTTCTGAAAATCTTCAGAAGCAGATGCCTAAATAGAATAAACTTATTTCCTGAACTGTACACACAAGTACAAGATAAGACTTTCCAGTATGGCAAGACACCCTGTTGAGGCCTTTCAATAGACTCAAGAACTGGGTTTGAAAAGACTTCTCAATTTCTGGTTTGGTAAAGTTCTTCAATAGAATCTTTCTGTGAGAGTATATGGCCTAAAACTCTTAACAACAGGAAAGGTAGATGAAGAGCCATAACTAAAACAAAAGTAGTTAATCTTTTATTCTCCCCTCAAGGTAAATCTAGACTATTCTCATATTGACTGTATGCAACTATTTGACTTTGTGGATCAGAATGAAAGAATGTTTACACTTCTATTTGATTTTTCTAAAATGATATTTAGGAGTATCTAGTCACCTTGAGGATTCCTGGGAATTTTACTCATCCTTTACCATACCCTCCTCCCTCTGCACATTCCTATGTTATTACTGCTAAACCATCACAAAAATAAACTTAAAAAATAACAGAATTGATGTGAATCCAGTCAAAGAAATCACTAGGAAGATTTTAGGGTCTTCAGTTTTACAACTTTCTTTACAACATTTGAATTTTAAAGGTCTTCTCTAGAAACTTTTTTTAAATAAAACTTTTATTGGAGAAAAATAGAACCACCACATACACAGGAAAAAGAACACAAAAATTTAACCGATACAGAACTGAAAAGTCACAATAACCCAATGTTTGCAATTACTTTTCAATTTCTTAAACAGTTCTACTCAATTTGTTTTTAACAGCCTTGCCAATTTTTCAGATGAACCAGCATCAAGTTTTCAAAAATTAAGAGCCTCAGAGAAGGGACCAGCTGTCAAGATGATAAAGGTGACACCAAGAATCTCCTAACAGGACCAATCTATATAATTTCTTAAAAGTAACTACCAAGTCTTGTGGAACCTGTCTATATATCTCAGAGACCATCAGGGATGAGTTAGAACACTGATGTAGATGGTCCAATATGGAGAAAAGGCAAACAAAATAGTTGTATTTCCTGGTCAGATGACCTCATATAAGGAAACACCAGAAGAGCTGAGAATATAAAGGTAATGACTGTTCAAAGGAAAATTAGGAAGGCATTCAAAATACCACATATTTTTAAACAACAGTGTGCACATTGATGCAATTAGAGACACAGGCAACTTTGTTAAAATAACTATTCACAGGTCTTTGAGAACTCAAGAAAACAATACCAGACACAAAAACCACGTCTCTGGCTAGAACCTAGGTATTCTTCCTAATGACTCCAAGTAGTAAAGGAAATAAACTACTGCACAAAAACAGTTCTAATTTTTAGAAACAAGAACAAAATTTTCTACTTGTCCTTTGTGATGGATTAATTTCAAAGCTTCAAGAAAAATAACAAATACAAAAGAAAAATAAAATAAAATAAAATAAAAAACCCACTGGTGGTAAAGATAAGCCTTTTACTCACAAGATCAATCTGAAGAACAATACTTTTGCTATATTCTATGTCTAAACAATCCTAGGACATTCTCCTGAAAAGTAGGTGCCTGGTCATTATGAGAAATCTTCAAATAATTTTGAAAGAAACAAGATCAGCATGAAATATAATTTGAAATTCCCAACTAGGGAATGTATGGAGAAAATGAGGGGACCTTTACATCTAGGGCTTTAGGAAGTTAGAATAAAAGACAGTAAAGGCTTGTTTACCAACAAAAAGTTAGAGGGCTTCCCCCAAAAAAACTTTGGTAATAAAAAATAAAAATGCTAAATCCTAAAAAGCCTGTAACAATCTACAATTGGTCCAAGTTAAACACAAAACTGTTCAAGCAACATTAAAGTTGAAAACTACCTGATGAATTTTTAGTTGTGTAAAAATTTACAAAATATGTGGGGTTTGGTCTCTTTTGCAATGTTTATATTGTATTCATTTTTAATATGAAGTTGGATTTTTTCTCTATTTTGTTCTTCTAGTACAAATGATCAGCAATTTTCTATTTCAGCTATTTTTATAAGTACCTGTTAATTAGCACAGTAAACTCAAGGCTAAGCTGTATACACACATCTCACAGCCATAAATGGAACATTTGAGGATGTGTATATACAAGAGATTATATAAGCAACTGTCCCTCTACTTGAAAACTTGTTTCCAAATAAATTTTTCAAAGCATCCCTTTGAGTGTAACAGAACATTACTTAGTAAAATGGAATTGCGACAACTTATTTTTCAAGGGAAATCACAAAACAGGTGAACAACCAAGTCCAGGGTGGTTTTTCTATTTGATAAATACATCCAGAACTCTGTACAGTAAATAAAGTTTGCATGCAGTTTAAGTATCTTTAAATGACACTTTAAGCAAATAAACTTTTGCTTCATAATTAACGGTGTTATAAGAATCCCCCTTTTTTAATAGCCATGGGGACCTCTTCCCTATTTCCAAAGAGGAATCATGAAGACCAAGTACTTTCTTAAGAGTTTTCTGTACATCATACTAAGTAACATGCAAAGAGTTCAACAACATTCTTCTTAAAGGTAAGTATTACTCTTTTAATGGGCATGTTAACCACTGAAAATGTCCACTCAACTATTTCCATTACACTGCTTCATTTGGTCATCAGGAGTATAAAAGAAGTCAAACAATATAGGATCAACAAGTTAAGTTTATCCACTGGCTACACCATGAAACACAAAATGCTCCAAGGCCAAACGTTTATGCAATGTAGTTGTACTGATTTGGGTTTTCTTTATCTCTTTCCATGTAATCCCGGTCAATTAAGGATTCTATTCTCTTCTTAAGATCAGCAGGCTGTAAGAGAAAGCAAATTTTCAGTGCAAAGCTCAGAGTTATTGGCTCAAGCCCATTTACCAACACCCCATTAAAAAAAGGAACAGCCCTAGTTGGTTTGGCTCAGTGAATAGAGCTTTGGCCTGCAGACCAAAGAGTCCCAAGTTCAATTCCCATCAAGGGCACGTACCTTGGTTGCAGGGCCTCCTTGGCACAGGCCCTGGTCAGGGCGTGTGCAAGAGGCAACCAACTGATGTGTTTCTCTCACATCGATGTTTCTCTCTGTCTTTCCCTCTCTCTTCCATTCTCCCTAAAAATCAATGGAAAATACCCTCTGGAGAGGATTAAAATAAATAAGTAACTAATAATAATTATTATTATTATTTTAAAAAGAAACTGTTTGGTTGTTAATCTCCTTAATTTTTTAAAATTTTCTCTTGTTTTTTGTTAATCTTTACCCTAAGCTCTTTAAAATGAGAGGAGAGCCAAGACTGGTTTGGCTCAGTGGATAGAGCGTCAGCCTGCGGACTGAAGGGTCCCAGGTTCGATTCTGGTCAGGGGCATGTACCTTGCTTGCGGGCACAACTCCCATGGGGGGCGTGTAGGAGGCGGCTCATCGATGTCTCTCTCTCATCGATGTTTCTGACTTTCTATCCCTCTCTCCCTTCCTCTCTGTAAAAAATCAATAAAATATTTATAAAAAAATGAGAGGAGGGAGAAGGGAGGAGGAGGGAGGAGAGAGGAGGGAGGAGGGAGGAGGGAGGAGGGAGGAGGGAGATATTCATTGATGTGAGAGACACACCAATTGGTTACAGCCCCAAACACCCTGACACGAGTGGGGATCAATCCTGCAATCCAGACATGTACCCTCAACCTTTTGGTGCTCTGGCCAACACTCTAATCACTTGGCAACACCAGTCAGGGCTAATATTTACTTTTTAAAATCTCAACTTTTTAAAAGATAAAGTATAATGGAAATAAACCAGTTAAGGAATATTTTAAAATATACACATACTGTCACACCTTGTCATATTACTATATAACACTTTATATTTTAAAGAAGTCTTCTAAGAACCAGCTATTCTCTGCACAAATACAAGAAAACTAACTCATAACTTCACATGGAAACACATTATAAGTTTAGGGAGACAAAATGCTATTTAATTTTGCCAAGATAGTTTGAAAAGACAGGTAAACCTTACATTTGGGCAAAAGATAGTTCTCAAAGTCAAGTTGCATTTTTATTTCTAAAAAATGTACTGGTGACTGAGTGTTGAGCCATGAACCAGAAGGGTCACACTTTGGTTCCAGGTCAGGGTACAGGCCCAGGTTGCTGGCTTGATCCCCAGTTTGGGGCATGCAGGAGGCTGCTGATCAATGATTCTCTTATCACTGTTTCTTTCTCTCCCTCTCCCTTCCTCTCTGAAATCAATGAAAAAGTATTTTTTTAAAAAGAAGTACTGGCCCTGGCCAGGTGGCTCAGTTGGTTGGAGTGTCATCCCGTACACCAAAAGGTTGTGGGTTTGATTCCTGGTTAGGGCACATTCTTAGGTTGTGCATTTGATCCCTGGTTGGGGTGCACATAGGAGACATCTCCCCCCTACCTCCTTCTCTAAAAATCAATGAACATATACTCAAGTAAGGATTAAAAATAAATGTACTATATAAGACTATAACAACAAATGGCTTAATAAGTGAATTATTCTATATAATGAAAGGCTAATATGCAAATCAACCGAATGGTAGAATGGCTGGTCACTATGGCATGCACTGACCACCAGGGGGCAGATGCTCAACACAGGAGCTGCCCCCTGGTGATCAGTGTGCTCAGCCAGAAGCCAGACTCATGGCTAGTGAGCACAGCTCTCGGCAGACTTTCCCCGAGGGGTCCTGGACTGTGAGAGGGTGCAGACCAGGCTAAGCGACTCAACATTTCACAGTGCATGAATGTTGTGCACCAAGCCTCTAGTTCATCTAATAATCCAGATCTTTGTATTCCAGGTTTAATCTAAGATTTAACTATTACCTACTATAAATAATTTGTATTTTTGAATCCTGCTGGTGGTTAAAAAAATTGAGAAAGCTTATGTTTGCTTTCAAAGTTATATTCTTATCTAGCTCTTGGATGACAAAATTTTAGCGGCTTTTTATCTAGGCTATAAAAATATAATTTTGCTTGCTAATAGATAGTTTTCAGATTGTGTATAATCACCACTTGATCAAGAAGGTTAAAGAGGGAAAGTAGTCTGATGGGGCAGCCAAACTTTCAGCCATAATATCACCCAGTAATTCCAAGATTTGAAAATCAAAATGGCTTTCTCTTAATTATGTTGAACCTAGACTATCAGCACAATATTTATTATAGTGATCCTCTTACCTTCTCTAGCATCAGTGATCTCTCTGGCTGGAAGTGAATGGTTGTTAGGCAGAGCATGAGGGTAAGTATGGTGATGAGGCAGCAGTATTAAGTATGGAGAAGACAGAAAGCCTACCTTATCAGCATTAATAGCTAATGAGCACTTACTATGTTTTAGGCCTAGTACTAAGTTTTTTACATATATCATGTAATTTAAGCTTCACAATAATCTACAAGTAAGTGCCATTACTATCACTACTTTATAAAAGAAAAAACAAGCCCAAAGATTATGAGAACATCAATAGCCAAGCGTCTAGCCCAGTGGCCCAAAAACTCATTAGTAAACAGAGTGGCAAACCACGGCAGTTTACCGACTACTGGTCTAGCCAAACTCTACCAAGAGTTTATCATCACAAGTATTTGAAAATTGTATAAAACTTGGAAAACAGTACAGTACACCACCACATTATCTAAGTCTCTTTTATGATTGGGCATTTATTCTGGAATGTCCATTTAATACCCAATTTCAGTTTTCCAGAACTATTGCTAAACTTTTCAAAAGATGGCTTAATGATAGTTATCTATGAGTAATAGATACTCATATAAGCTAACTAAACAAATGATTTAATTTAAAACAACCAGATTCGTCAAATACCAAGCTATTTATATATACATATACGTGTGTGTGTGTGTGTATTTTTCCATTACAGTTGACATTCAGTATTATTTTATACTTAGAGGCTCAGTGCACAAATTCGTGCATGGGTGGGGTCCCTCAGCTTGGCTGGCAATTGGGGCCATCTCACCCTATCCTGATCGGGGCCAATGCAGGCCAGCTGGCTGGGGAGGGACCGCGGGTGGTTGGCTAGCGGGCTAGCTAGGGAGGGACTGCAAGAGGGCTCCAGGGCATATTCAGCCTGTCTCGCCCCATCGCAATCAGCCAGATACCAGCAACAAGCTAACCTGGGAGCGTCTGTTATCTGGTGTTCAGTGCACATCATAGAGACTGGTCGAGTGGTCAACTGGATGGTCGACCAATCGGTCAGACACTTAGCATATGAGATTTTTATATATATAGATTAGTTTCAGACATATAGCACAATGGTTAGACAATAGTATAATTTATGAAGTGACCCCCCTGATAATTCTAGTACACACCTAGGACCATACATAGTTATTATAATATTATTAACTATATTCCCTGCTAGAGGCACAGGTCCCTCAGCTTGGTCTGCCCCCTCACAGTCCGGGAGCCCTCAGGGGTGGGAGGTGATCCGGTGATTAGGGGAAGGTGACGCCTCCATCACACCTCTGCTGCTGCCATTGCCAGCAGCACAAGCCTCAGCGCAAGCCAGCCCTGATTACCTGAGCCTCAGGTGGCCCTAGGCAGCTGGGAAGCTACCATCCAAGGCTTGCCTGTGCCTCAGGCTGGCCCTGGGCAGCTGAGCAGCCGCCATCTGAGGCTTTCCTGCACCTTGGGCAGGCCCTAGGAAGCTGGGCAGCCGCCATATGAGGCTTGCCTGCACCTCGGGTCACCCCTGGACAGCTGGGGGGCTAATGGGACTAGGGGAGTCTGAAGGTGGGGGCAGGCCCAGTCTTGCCACGCACTTACCGCCCTGATGGGGCTGAGAGGACTGGGTGCCGCTATCTTGTGGGTGTGGGCGTCACCATTGTTGAGGGCAGGACAATCAATTATAGCATATTCCCTCCTTATTAGCTGTGGGCACCACCATCTTTGTGATGGCGTGAGGGTTAATTAGCATATCCCCTCTTTATTAGATAGGATGCCATAACAAGGTATTTCAAGGAGAAAAAAAATAACAAAAGTAACAAAGAAGCTCAAAAGAAGTATAGGAAGTGAACTTGAAAATTTCAAAGACTCATTTATTTGGCAGCTCAACTTCCAGTTATAAAGCTTTTATAAAATATTTTCCCTCTTTTGTCACAGCTGCCCCCATATAATAACAAAGGTTTTTGGAATCATATATATGAACATGAGAAATTAAAACTTCTATGCCTCACTCTAGCCAGTATGACTCAATTGGTTGATGTGCACCAAAAGGTCAATGGTTCAATTCCTGGTCAGGGCACATACTCAGGTTGTGGTTTTAGTCCCTGGTAAGAGGCTTGCAGGAGACAGCCAATTACTGTTTCTCATATCAATGTCTCTCTCTCTCTCCACCAACCCCACCCTAAAATCAATTTTAAAATATTTTTTAAAAAACTCCAAATCATGTTGAGGCTTTAATCAATATAAGATTCGTATTTAAAAATATGTATTCTTTTACATATAATTAGAGGCCCAGTGTACGAAAATTTGTGTACTTGGGGGTAGGGGGAAGGAGCCTTCAGCTCAGCCTGAGCCCTCTCGTAGTCCAGAAACCCCTGGGGCATGTCCAATTGATAGCTTATGCCTGTAGTCGGACATCCTTAGCGCTGTGACAGAGGCGGGAAAGGCTCTCACCAATGACGCTGCGCTTGCCAGCTATTGGCCCAGCTTGTGGCTGAGCAGTGCTCCCCCTGTGGGAGCACACTGACCACCAGGTGGTAGCTCCGGCCCCACACCCCCACCACCCCACTGCCATTGCCACCGGTCACCATTGCCCCCTAATCACTGTCCCCTCCCTCTGCCCACTGGCACCTACCTTGGCTGGGCTGACACCACCCACCAACTGTTCTGCCATTCGGTCTATTTGCATATTAGGCTTTTATTATATAGGACAAGCTCAATATAAAAACACAGAAGTACCTACCTTTACTGGAAATTTCAACTGGTTGTACACTTCTGAAACTAGGAGATTGTGGCTAAGTGTCTTCCTCATCTTCATAATTCGAACAATTGCAGCATCAATTTGATACTGTCTGTCTTGAAATACTCTTTCTGTAGTGCTTGCTTGTTCCTCAACCTAACAAAAAAAGTTTCACTTAGGAATTGTATCTGAAGTTAAACTTGCTTACATTAATTTAACATTTTAGGAACATGACACACTGTTAATGCACTAAATATGTTGAATTATCTAAAGAACCTTTACAAATACAGAAAATGACAGGAAAAGAAAACATAACTTCTTTCTGTCCTAATTATATTGCCCTGTACCTATGAAGTAATACCAATATTAGTTAATAAAAAATACAATCTTTGAGTTGTTTTTCTAGAAGTAGACACCAGATGATATAGAACTTGGTTATTTTCTTTTTTTCTGTCCTTGAAATCTTCTAAATGTGTCACAAGGGGTTGTTGAGTAGATTTTTGTATGCTTCTCTGTAAAAATGATTGACTCTGCTCTGACCGGTTTGGCTCAGTGTGGCCTGTAGACTCAAGGGTCCCAGGTTCGATTCCAGTTAAGAGCATGTACCTTGGTTGCGGGCACATCCCCAGTAGGAAGTGTTTCTCTCTCATCGATGTTTCTAACTATCTCTCTCCCTTCTTCTCTGTAAAAAAATCAATGTTTTTTAAAAAAGAATAGTTTGGGGTTTTTGCCAGCAGTTTCTTTCTGACACAGCATAAATATTTAAAAAGGATACAGTCATCTTCTAAGGAAATATCACATCTTTGATGTAAATGTGAATAAAATAGGAGCCTGTCTGAGATATTGACCTCTGTTCCACATTAAAACTTTTTCTGGTGTCAATTAATGCTATAGTTCCTTAATAAATGTCATACAAATTCAAAAGGCAAAAACCAACAAAATATTCACTGTTAATTTAAGAAATATAAATCATTCAGCTTTTTCATCAAGTTGGCAAAAATTTTAAAAAGAAAATACAATCTTTAGTGCTGGTGAGGACACTGTTAAGTCAGGCAGTCATGCTGCTAGACAAGAGTGTAAATCAGTACAGCCTTTCTGGAACACAATATGACATAATGTATTAAGACTCTTCAAATGTTCATAATAATTGACCCAACAGATCTCCTTTCATGAATTTGTCATAAGGGGAGACTCAGAGAGATTAATATTTAGGTATAAAGAGGTTTCTTACAGTTTTATTTACAAATACTAAAAATTTTTTAGCCCTATAAAAGAATATTGTATGGCCATCTGCCATTTTATCAAGATATTTAATAGCATAGAAGAAGCCCAAAGATTTAATATTAAACACAAAAAGCAGGATATAAAACTAAGTTCAGTATCAAGTCTGTGTGCACCTCCCCTGCAAAAAAACCCCGCAAAATCAAATACTAAAATACATTGAGCTAGAGATAGCCATAGAAAATATTAACACCAGTGGTGGTATTATAGCTATAAAATCTTCTTTATAGCCTTAATGGGTTTGGCTCAGTGGATAGAGCATCGGCTTGCAGACTCAAGGGTCCCAGGTTTGATTCTAGTCAAGGGCATGTACCTTGG
Organism: Lasiurus cinereus; assembly: GCA_011751065.1. Classification (NCBI taxonomy): domain Eukaryota; kingdom Metazoa; phylum Chordata; class Mammalia; order Chiroptera; family Vespertilionidae; genus Lasiurus; species Lasiurus cinereus. The sequence goes on along the minus strand of JAAGEH010000015.1, from coordinate 30,844,504 downwards.
TTGCAGGCACATCCCCATTAGGGGGTCTGCAAGAGGCAACTCTCTCATCAATGTTTCTAACTTTCTATCCCTCTTCCCTTCCTTTCCATAAAAAAATCATAAAATATATTCAAAAAATAAAATAAACAATCTTCTTTATCAATTTTTATCATGAACATATATAATTCCAGTGCATTAGGTTGAGGAGAATGTAAAAGAAATACCGTTTCTTTCATCTGGATTTGGTTGATCTTTATCCTGAAAAGTTTGTGTTTGAAATCATCATTACAAATGAATTTGTCACCATCTTCGATATCTTTGCCCTTTGGATTTTTTGCCAGAACTCTAGCTTTTCCACAGGCCAAAGACTGCAGTGTTCTCCTTAACTCGCCATCCTCTGAAGAAGAAATAGTGGCTTAGTCATTTATAATAGTTCATCAACAAAAATAGCTACATTCAACCTCAATCTAGCTTTCACCCCATACCTCTATTAATATTGTTTCCTTTTTACCCCATGGTCAGCAATGGCTCCCTCTGTATTTCATCTAATGGCTTTTTTTCCTGGTCATCTTCTAAAGACTTCAATTACCATTCCATATGAATTAACTACCAAACCTTCAGAAATGTTCTCTCTTATCTCCAGTCCCACATTTAAAGGACACTCCACCTGGCTGTTTTTACTGTCATCTACTCCAGTATGTTCAAAATTGTATTCATCATCTTTCCCATAAAACTGGGTTTTCTTTCCAACTGTTAGTCATGAATCTACCAACCTATTCGGGTTAGAAACCCAGCAATTACCTTTCTTCCCCTTCATCTTCCACTTATCTAGTAAGTTGTTGCTTCCTTAGAGATACTTCTTCTCCATTTTCATTGGCCTCGTTCTAGTCTAAGCCCCTATCATTTTATGATAGAATTGCCCCACTAGTTACTGGATTGGAACCTCTTCATCTTCTAAGCTGCCCTACATGTCACTTCAATTATGTCAGACACTTGAGACCCTACAATATGTTTCATTTCCTAGATTTGTCTCTACCTCTCTTACCCTAAATTTTTAATCTCCCTATTCTGTGCTGCAGTTAAAACTCTTCATGACTCCTGCTCACACCGCTCATTGCTACCTCCAAGTCTTTTCACACAATATTTCCACTTGCAGGATATGCATTCTCCCTAATTAAAGCTTGAAGGTCCAGCTCAAGTCCCGCCCCCCTTCATAAAGGCTTTCCCAAATGTACCACTCCATAGTGATCTCATTTTGTCAAATTCCTCACACACTACGAATTAGCACCACAGATTGGTACTTGAAATTTTCTCAAGTGTCATTTCCCCCTTTCCCAGTGGTTGGTTATATTATGCCAAAGAGAGGGATTCTTTTATATCCCCCCAAAGCTCTTTACCTAGCAGAGTGCACAGAGTGGACACTAAATAATGCTTGCTAATCAACTGTTTCAACACAAACCTATTCCAGTAGCCTGCTTGATCTCTTCTAAACTGAACTCCTCTCCCTCATTAAACATCAGCAGCACCAGTGTTTGAAAAAGAGAAACTTGGAGTTCTTTTTTACCCTGTTGGAGAAACAGCAGTGTTTAGTCATCATTTTTTTAAAACACATGAAACATTAATCAAATAACTACTCTCTTATAGGGAAACCATTTTTTTCAATTATTGGACTTAGAAACATGGATTAACAATATCCAAAAAAAGCCAGTATGTTCAATATTGGGCTTAGGTGTGGTCCTACCTAAAACAGGAGGAAGTATTAGGTGACCTTTCTAAAGTCTTTTTTAAAGCCTTATAATTAAAACTGAACAACCAAGTAATGAAAACTAATAACTTAGCCTTATTTGTCATTACAGACATTTATCATGAGCAGTAAGAAATCACTATTTCAAATGCATTTTTTACTTTTTTGATTCAGGTAAGTCAAGAAAAGCTGCAGGAATTCTATTCTCTAGTCCCCAAGCAACAAGAAAATAAGTTTTTCTTACTAATACATCCACGGATGGGGAAAGAGTGAGCGAAAGGGGTACTATTCTCGGTTTTGCAGCAGGGTCAAATCAACTGTGGAAAGGACCAAATCCTTATAATATACAGAAAGCTGTGATAAGCTATCACTGTCATAAAGGCATTAAGAATACAGTTATAAATAAGTTAGGAGGGATGACCTCAATATCAAAGATGAACGTGAAAATTAAGTTTGGGGAACATCCACTTACCTCTTTAAATTCTGCCTTTAACACACAGTGTCCTAGGGTCGACTGCCATTGAAGTTTCCTGCCACTATGTTTGCCTAGGTAAAATGTCTTAAAAATCTCCTGAAGTTTTACCATCTACAGTAAATAAAATAAAGCTTTATTTAAGCTGTTTCCAATATTACACATTCACCACTCTTTATATTTACCTTATGTATACTAATTTCTGGATGTTTTTAAGACTATCCAATAGGCCACTGATCACTGATATAACGCAATGATTCCTTAATTACCAAATCTAATGGCATTTATCAGTCTTCACACTCTTGCTTTAATCATTCCCTTTTGAAACGTTTACCTCCAATGCCTTTTGTGCCTCTGCACCATGCTAGATGATCCTTTCTCTCACTATTGCTTCTTCATTGGTTTTCTTCCCAGGTTCCTCTTCCAACCACCTTCCAAATGACAGCCCATTCCAAAGTTCTGCCTCAGCCGTCTTCCTGTTTCTACATTCTCCCTCCTAATGAGAGAGATCTACCCCCTGGAGAATTTTCAGTTCTCTCTCTAGTCTTAACCCCTTTTCTAAGCTTCAATTCTAAGTTCAACATTTCCCCAAGGAGTTAGGATGGATTTACTCAAGCACTCATCACTCAGCCATCCAATCCCCAGGTGACACATGAGCAAGATTTCTTGAGCACTGAGCAAAGAGGTGAGTACTATCTTGGGAAATGAAAGAAGAGCCAGGGAAATCAGCCCTGAACCCAGAAATGTGGCATCTTTTTGCTCTAATGATATTAATGCAAAAGTGATATAAATAGAAGAGTAAAATATTAAAATAGCTGGCATTTTGTATTGGTATGCTTACTGACACAAACTTTTTTTAAAAGTATTTTTCAATGACAAACAAAATAGTAGTGTCATGTATTTCTATGCTTATAACTCAAGTCCTAAACAGCAACTCTTACCTCTGGTGGTAAATGGACTTCCATAGGCACATATGTTGGCCAATAACCCATTGTCAGGATATTCACAGTTAATTCAATATTCCCAGGTACATTCTGGTTCTGCATATACTACAATAAGATTAAACATACACACTGAGATTTTAAAATTAAAAATGCAAACATTTCATTTCATAATTATGATCCATTCAAGAAGTTCCCCATTATAAAATTACATGCAAATACTGACCATCTCTAAAATAAAAGGCAACTATTAAAAGACTACAAATGAAGCCTATATTAAATGCACTATAAAAATGCACTGGTTAATATTTTGTTACAATGGCACAAGGTCACATGACCTTATTAGAGGCATTATCAACTTAAGTGGTCTCTCACATATAGCTGTGCTGTTATAGGATCTCTTCTCCATTGTTTTCCCCATACCACCTGTAGTCCCCACCTTTGGAGACCCCTATGTGGTTTGGAACACCTTGCAGCAACCCCCATTCCTCACCCCACCAGCCAGCCCAAGTTTCCGGTTTTTCACTTGCTGCACTGCCTGTTTGCATGGGGTGACCTGAAGTGGGGAGGGAAGAAAAGGGGAAAGGGCACAGCAGATAAACCCCATTCTGTAGCTACCATAGGACCCTGATCCTGATCTTTCTTTGGAGTCTTCAACTCTCATTTCCCACTGTAGCAATATAGTGGTAAAAAGGCATTATTAAAACCCTAAAAGGAAAATCTCATTTGCTATCACTATTCCTATGTTTTTAAATATTTCAAAACCACCTCTCACAACATCTGCAAAACTGTGTATCTAGCTTCTCATTGCCAATGTTCCCAAAGGCTTTATACAATGACTCTGTCACATCTCCTCCCTCTCCATTGCCAGCTTTCAATATGTGTATTATCAACAGTGATTAGATGCTAAAGAAAGTCCTGTTCTATCTAGCTATAGCTTTTCTTGTTCTGACTTCAGCTCAATACACTTTATTTCTATTTTTGTGTTATCATGGGTATACATGAGAATATAAAGGTCAAATACACTTACATTTCACTTAAGTTGCTATGAAATATTTACAAAAACATGTTTCTATTTATCCTTTTCAGTACAAACCACAGCAAGGAGATAACTAAATATATTTATGTTCAACGGATGAAGTAAGAGTTTAACTCACTTTTACCTGTTTGAACTGAATCATGATGTCTTTAGAAAGTTCCATGTCTTTAAACATTCCTTCAAGTTTGCTGGTAAAAGCAGCTCCACATTCTATTAAAGATGTTTATATGTTTATAATATTTCGAAGTGGTTAAAAACAAGGATTTTAAAATTAAAAACATGAATGTAAAACAAAGTAATAGCATGAGCTATTATTTGTAATTATTCATAAGAATAAAAAAAATCCCTACCCCAAAGTGTATGCCTCACTAATTGAGAATCAAACTCTTTAATCCTATAGTAATAACCTTATCTCCTACTTAGGAATAAAATAAATGGGAAATATTTTATACAAATAATAAAAACAAGAAAAATCTTTGATTTTTTAAAGAATCACAACAGCTCTGGATATGTTCGTAAAAATAGGCTGGAAACCTCATGAGCTTACTTAATTTACATTTTCATCATATGAATATAGAATAATTGACAAAACAGTAAAAATTACGCTAACATCTCCTCCTTCCCAAAAATCAAAGAAGAAAATGAACAGAAAGAATGACAAACATACCATGTTTAAGTTTTGAGAGCATTGACTTTTCAGCATCTACAGATGCACTCTTCCCAACTAACAGGCGTTTGGCTAAATCTTTCTTATAGAAGGCCTCAAAAACATCCTTGCCTATTTTAAATAATAAAACATTCCAATTAAAAGTTCTGACAAAATTGCTTTAAAGTATTTAATAAATCACACCATTACTCCAAGTTATTTATATTTATACATTTTACCCAAGTTCATTAATTGCAAGAAATAATAGAAGCAGACATTTGTATCAGATGTTTCAAAAATTCCTTGTGCCCTGGCCAGTATTTCTCAGTGGTTAGGCATTGGCCCACACATTGAAGGGTTGCAGGTTCAATTCTTAGTCAAGGGATCGGGCTCATACCTGGATTGCAGGTTTAAGCCCCCGTTTTGGTCAGCATGTACAGGAGGCAACCAATCGATGTCTGTCTGTCTGTCTGTCTGTCTCTCCCTCCCTCCCTTCCTTCTACTCTATAAAATCAATAAAAAAAAATACCCTAGGGTGAGGGAGGATTAACAAAAACAAAAAAGTTCCTTGCTACTAAGAATTAAGACTGCATTAACTTTTCTTTAGGAAAAACTTTAGTCACCCTAGCTGGTTTGGCTCAGTGGATAGAGTGCCAGCCTGCAGACTAAAGGGTCCCTGATCAAGGGCATGTACCTAGGCTGCAGGCTTGAACCCCTGGCCCTGGTCAGTGTGCGTGTGAGAGGCAACCAATTGATATGTCTCTCTCACATCGATGTTTTTCTCTGTGTCTCTCCCCATCCCTTCCACTCTCTCTAAAAATCAAGGGAGAACTATCCTTGGGTAACTAGTAGCTTTAGCATCAATACTCTAGAGATTAAAACAAGTAACAAAAATCAAGGCTACTAATAATGGAAAAGTCAAAACACAGGGCAATTAAATAATATTCCTCAAGCATCCCAATGAATTAAAATGTAAGGAATGGCCGAAACCAGTTTGGCTCAGTGGATAGAGCGTCGGCCTGAGGACTGAAAAGGTCCCAGGTTCGATTCCGGTCAAGGGCATGTATCTTGGTTGCGGGCACATCCCCAGTAGGATACATGCAGGAGGTGGCTGATCAATGTCTCTCTCTCATTGATGTTTCCAACTCTCTATTTCTCTCTCTTCCTCTCTGTAAAAGAAAATCAATAAAATATATTAAAAATAAAATAAAATAAAATGCAAGGAATGTAACCGAATTTTAAATATCCCAAATAGAATTTTACATTAACTCCCAAATAATACACCTTCCAGGTTGATTATACTTGCTAATTTCTCTGTTGAGTGTTTTAAAAGAAAAACATTAAAATAAACATAGCGGGGGGGAGGTGAGGGTATGTACTGGGGGATGGGGAAGGCGGGGTGGGGGGAGGTCAATAGGAAAAAAAGGGAGACATATGTACTACTATTTGTAATACTTTAAACAATAAAACTATATTTAAAAAATAACAAAATAAACTTACCATAGATAAATCTAAATATGATCATAATTTTATCCAACATTTTTTCAAGTTCCTCATCTGTAGCTTCTTTGTTGCCAGCACGAAGCTTTGAATCTACATACTTAGCTAAAATGGGGGGAAAGTTTGTTGTTTAGTGATCACAGATATCCTTATCATACTGAGCATTACATATACCCAAACAGAAGTATGATATACTGAGTTTTTCAGTGCTTCAGAGACATACATGCATTTCTTTAAACAATGTCACAGAGTTAGCAAATAATACAGTCTTAACTCAAATCCAAGTCTTATGGCTCCAGACCTCACGTACTTTCCACAAAAGTGTCCATTTTACAATGATGGTAAGCAGTCTTAAACACTACTTTTCTATTAAAACAAACCATATGAATTACAGAGTTGAAGGCAAAATTTGCAAAAAAAATTAAGTAAAAGTAGTACGCCAATGAAATTTTATCCTTTTCACAGAAGATCCTAGACTTTCTCAAAGTACATCTTCTGACATTAAGGGGTACTGAGGTGTGAAAACCTGAGAAACACTACAGTAAATCATACCCTACACTAAGTGGGCCCAGATTATTTGGTTTTTGTCCTGGGCATTTCCTTTTCTCACTGGTAATTTTAATTTCTGCTATACTTTCTTGTACCCCTAACTATAAGCCTCTAAAAAATAGTACACTGGTTCTCTAAACTGCTGTGGGCTTATAAAACAGATCTCGAGCTTATTATAAACAAAAATAAATAGGGTCCAATGTACTGTCTTACAATGAAAGAACATTATGTTTGACAGGTTGGCTTTGAGTCTTTCTTTAGTTTCAAGAACTAATATTCCTTACATTCAGTTTCTTAGAAACTACCAGCTAATCAACATTAAATAAATGGTGTTGATATATTGCCATCCTGTCAAAATTTCAGATTAATGGAAATTCTATGAATAAAAGAAAAACATTTAATAACTGGAAAAAGACATTGGACAAGTACCTATAAGTTCAGCAGGTTTGTTTGGTCTCTTGTTAATGAATGTTTCAAATGCTTCTTTCATGGCATTGATAAATTTTTCATTCTTCAGAAAACAGATATCAATAATGTGGTCAACCTTATCTTTAAAATCCAGCAATTCTTGAACCATGGTTTTATCTTTTTCAGGATTAATTACAATTGTGCTGCCAAATGCCTAAAAACAAAAATTACCACTTTTTACTAAAATTGAATTATCCACAATGAAAACAATCCCCAAATCATATTTTAAATAGGTATACATATTTTTAAATCTCAACAAGTAAAATAAAGCTGTTTTTGAAGTCAGGAAAAAATAAAGTGATAAAATATCTAGAGTCTAGATTCTAGACTGACACCATTCCTCTGTAACACAAAATAACCAATGAGCACTGGATATACAATATCATAATGGGACATGACTGTAAGTCTCTAGGCTCTTTTTCTTACTTTTAAAGAAGTCAATTTTGCCCTAACTGGTTTGGCTCAGTGGATAGAGCATTGGCCTGCAGACTAAAGGGTCCCAGCTTGATTCCAGTCAAGGGTATGTATCTTGGTTGTGGACACATCCCCAGTAGGGGATGTGCAGGAGGCAGCTGATAAATGTTTCTCTCTCATCTATGTTTTTAACTCTCTATCCCTCTCCCTTCCTCTCTGTAAAAAAATCAATAATATATATATTTTTTTAAAAAGAAGTCAACTTTAAGTTTTATAAAAATGGCAATCTGCCCTCGGATTTAAGAAAGGGAAGACTTAAGAAAGGAAAGGAAAGTTTGGATCCAATAAAAGTCCTCTTTCAATATTCACTGCTATATAAACATTATAGCTAGAAATTACAGATAATATCAAGAAGGTAAATGTTTCATTGCTGATTTGCCACACAACTATCATTCTCAGGTTGACTGCTCTCAAAACGCCCATTACTTTAAAAATATTTGGCCCAACCACGGTGGCTCAATTGGTTGAGTATCGTCCTGTGCACTGAAAGATGTCCAGTTTGATTCCCAGTAAGGGCACATACTGGGTTTGATCCCGTCAGGACAACCAATCGATGTTTCTTTCTCACATCAATGTTTCTCTCCCTCTCCCTCTCTCTCTCTCTCTCTCTCTCTCTCTCTCTCTCTCTCTCTCTCTC
>JAAGEH010000015.1:30760260-30836045 GCA_011751065.1 Lasiurus cinereus | reverse complement strand
CTCTCTCTCTCTCTCTCTCTCTCTCTCTCTCTCTCTCTCTCTCTCTCTCCTCTAAGGATTAAAATGTTATTTTATTACTTATTTATTTATTTAAATTCTCACCCAAGGCTATTTTTCCACTGATTTTTAGAGAGTGGAAGAAAGAGGGAAAGACAGAAATATTTTTGTGAGAGAAACAAAATGATTGGTTGTCTTCTGCACACGTCCCAACCAGGGCCCAAGTTGGGGAGGAGCTTGCAACAAAGGTATGTGCCCTTGACCGGATTCAAACCTGGGACCTTTTGGTCCACAGGCCAATGCTCTAGCCACTGAGCAGAACTGGCTAGGGCTAACATTTAAAAAAAAATACTGGATCTGACAAGTACTAGTAAGAAATATTTGCTGATATGCACTCTACGTGTACAGATTAAACTATGATGGAGAAAAAAAATCAAATTAATTGTTAGTACCTTAATGTATTCAATCCACTGTTGCAAGAGAACCTGAACTCCCCCTCGAACTCTACTAAAGAGCTGATACAGAAGAGATAAATCTTGAATTCGGTTTTCATCAAGAAGGTTATTTAAACCTGAAATTTGAAACATTTTGGTATTTAAAAAATAAAAAAAATGACAGATATTTTAATGAAAATTAAGTTAAATTATTATTACAATACTGGCCTGAACTATGACTATTCTGTGGATTTTATATAGAGATTTGCTTTAAATTAAGCCCAAATAGAAAATCATCTTTCCAGGTGAAAACTAAATATAGGAAATTTTTACCTATATAAAAATAATTGTGTAACAGCTTGTACCATTTAGCATGGTAGATCAAATGTATAAACAAATTTATAAAAACAAATTTGCATAAATGCACATTATAAAAATCTTGTACCTCTAGTAGCCATATAATACCTGGCATTAGTGTACATAGCTATATTTCAAAGTATTGGATATTGCCTGTAGTATATCAAGAACCATACATTAATAGGCCAAGTTTAAATGAGGTCCTAATGTATTTGATTTTCAGAATGAAGTAACAATCTAACTGTATTCAAGTTCTAAAATATATCCATTTTATACAAAAGAAAAGATAGTTGAAGAGAAAAGTAAGACTTTTTACCTATCACTGGCATTATCAAAGTAAATGCAGGGTATACTCTAAGATCACTTAGCAAATGCTTGGTAGAGGTGCTTGGTTTCATATGCTACAAACAAAAACACTTCAATGCAAAACGGGAATGCCTTTCCTTATTGTAGTGTTACAAATTAAATCAAGAATTCCCAAGTTCCCACTGTTTCTTCACCGGTGTTGCTGGACCTCTCCCATCTCAGCTCCTGTATCTTAAGTTAAGGAAAGGGGCACCTCTTGAAAGTTTTCTGTACTGAACAGGAAAAAAGGGTTGTATCCATCCTTAGAAGTCCAGCCACCACATGCTATCAAGCTTTGAAAAGTGCAATCTTTAAATTTGTTTCAGTTGTTTGCTGCTATCTGATTTATAAATTTCCAATTACCTTTCTGAAGAATTGCTGTTAAGTGTTCACCAAGAAGTTGTTTTTCTACAGTAGCGATTAATGACTTCCTACAAAGAAAAAAAAAAGAATTTAGAATTACTGAGATTTTACTTTTCTGAAATTTTAAAGCCTCTTCTGGGTGAGAAAAATCAAATAGCTCATTTTATGTTCATTTTAATATTCCTATCCTATATATAAACGTATTGGTAATCAGCATTCTATGCCTAAAAGAAGGAAAAGACTGCGTATTTCAAAACGTGATTCACACTATGAAATAAACTATAGGCCTGGTGCATAGATTCCTGCACATTGAAAATAAATTAATTAGAAGATGGCCAGGAGGGTGGGACTGGGTGAGATAGGCCCAACACACCCTGGAACCAATCTCTTGTGGTCCCTCCCTGGCCACCATACCTGGGGCGGCTGGCGCTGGGGCTCGAAGGGTGTCCAGGGAGTGAGCGGGGTCCCTCCCACAGGTGGGGTCCCTCAGCCTGACCTGCAGGGGTCAGGCCAAAACCAGCAGTCTGGCATCCCCCAAGGGGTCCCAAAGTGTGAGAGGGCACTCTGCAAAGTTGCTCTTGTTTGGCAGCTCTTGCATTGAGCGTCTGCCCCCTGGTAGTCAGTGCGCATCATAACTACCAGCCGGTCAGCTGGTCACTTAGCCTTTTATATATACACTAGAGGCCCATGCACTGGGGGGGGGGGGTGTCTCTCAGCCTAGCCGGCACCCTCTCCAATCTGGGATCCCTCTCACCATCTGGAACTGCTGGCTCCCAAATGCTCACCTGATTGCTCCTAACCGCTTCTACCTGCCAGGCTGATCACCCTCTAACCACTCCCCTGCCAGCCTGATCAACGCCTAACAGCACCTCTGCCAGCCCAATAGCTCCCAACAGCCCTTCCCTGCAGACCTGGTAGACCCTAACTGCCCTCCTCTGCTGGCCTGATTGTCCCCAACTGCCCTCCCCTGCAGGCCTGGTTGCCCCTAATACCCTCCCCTGCAGGCCTGGTTGCCCCTAACTACCCTCCCCTGCAGGCCTGATCACCCACAACTTCCCTCCCCTGCCGGCTCTCTTGTGGCAGTCATCTTGTGAAGACATGGGCATGGCCATTTTGTGACCACATGGGGGCAGCCATCTTGTGGAAGGGTGACAGTCAATTTGCATATTCCTTCTTGATTATATATGATTATATAGGATAGATATTTCCAAGGTCTGTGGCTGCCTTTTTCAAGTTTCTCTGCTTTTATTAGGAAGGTAAAGAAATTATCAATGCTGCTTACTGGAACTCCTTATTTTGGTAATATATAGGGAAGCACAGAAACAGTTTCTACTATTTACACCCACTAAATTTTAGTCGGCCCAAAGATGTCAAAGATAACCAGCTTCTAGCATTATTTTTAAATTACATCCTAAACACACACAACCAATAATCATATTCTTAACCTTAATCAAATAACAACTTAAAGTTTGTATTATAAAAACAATTGTTAAGCAATCTCAAGTCACACCTGAAAATAGTTACTAACATATTTGGGCATGCCTAAGTGCCTTAAGCAATTCCACAACCAAGGTTAAGGCTATTAGGCAGAGCTTGTCATACTTACTGGGTGGTCTGATCTAAGTAAGTAATAAGTCTGTCTGCTTCTTCTTCTAGACGTTTGTTAACATGATGAAGATATTCAGGAACCTACAAAGATAGTTTTTTATATTATTGTTTTCCTCCCCATAAATCATTCAGAAAATGTCAAGTCCAAAAGATCCTGGAAGCAGCCCTGCCAAATGCGGCAGGGTTGAATCATATGTAAAATTATAGGTAGAGTTTATGATCCAGAATTCTGGCCTTTAAGAAGAGAGAAAAGAAAGGAGCACCTAAGTGAGAGAAAAGCATCACAATGTTGGGAAGATAAATGCAAAGGGCAGCTTATGTTCTATAAGTAAGATCTATTGTGAATACAGTGGGTTTAGTAATCAAGATTTTTAAATACCTCTCTTTCCTGCATTAATTTTTGGCCTTCAGCTGCATAAAGCCGGTTAGTTTCTTCCAAAAATCGTTGTTCAAAAGAATCCTGATAAATCTGGGAGAAGCAAAGGAGTTTATTTATTCCTGAACTACTTATTGAATGTTCTTTATGTAAACATCACTACTAATTTGGTTTTTACACACCAAACTAGGGATAACCATCAGCTCTGTAGTAAGTGAAGTAGTTAACTTACTTGCAAATCAGAGAGCATGCTTAAAAGGCTTCGGAGTAAACTTCTATCAATTGCTTCACCATTTCTTTCCCTCTCAATCAACAGAAGAATGCCATCAATTGTCTTAGTCTGGACTTTTTGATCACTTATAATGTGAGCCCTAAATAATTCTAGTCCCATGTCCCTAAAATAAAAATATAATCTAAATTAATTGACAGTGATATCACTTCTGGAGAGACATACATGTTAATTAGGGCTTTAGGCTTTGAAACAGCCATTGTAAAAGGATAAAATCCACACATTTAATCTATATATATAGAAGCCTACTATGCAAAGTGTCCCCTTGGGAGTTCGACCAACTGGGTTTGATCGCTCGCTATGATGTGTGCTGACCACCAGGGGGTGGTGCAGAATGAAGGCAGGGCCCCAGGCGGCGGCTGGCAGTCAGGGAAGGAAGACCCCCGCTGGCAGTTGGCAGCTGCTAGGGCCCCTACCTGTGCACAAATTTTGTGCACTGGACCTCTAGGTTGTAAATAACATTATTAAACTAAAGTATACAGGAAACTCATGTTGTCTCTAATGAGAAATATGGCTAAACTCCTATCTTCCTCCAGAATTAAGTTTTATTATCTCCTTTGGTGGATTTCTTCTTTGGTCAAATTAATAGACAAAATTAGTTCAAAGTTATAAAATGGTCTTCACTGTACTGTTAATGAAGGCTTAATTGGTCATTTGTCATCTGGCTTTAGTACTCAAAAATCAGCAACTCTGATAATTGCTATAGGTGGATGCTAGGTACACATGGTGGGGGAAAAGCTCATTACACTATTATATTTTCCTGTATAGGTGGAATTTTCCATAAAACTGTTAAAAGATAATGAGCAGCATTGGCTGGTTTGGCTCAGTGGATGGAGAAGGCTCTTGGGTTCGATTCTGGTCAAGGGCATGTACTCAGTTGCAGGCCCCAAGCAACTATGTGTCTCTCTTACATCCATGTTTCTCTCTCTGTCTCTCCACCTTCTCTAAAAATTAATGGAAAAATATCCTCGGGTGAGGATTAACCCCATCAAAAGGATAATAAGCAAATTTTTTAAAAATATATTTTATTGATTTTTTACAGAGAGGAAGGGAGAGGGATAGAAACATCGATGAGAGACATCAATCAGCCGCCTCCTGCACGCCCCTACAGGGAATGTGCCTGCGATCAGGATACATGCCCTTGACCGGAATCGACCCTGGGACCTTTCAGTCCGCAGGCCTACGTTCTCTCCACTGAGCCAAACCGGTTTCGGCAATAAGCAAATTCTTGATCAGCAACAAAATAATACACATTCATAGACAGTTCAGAGCAAACTTTTAATTCCCATAGAAAAACTTTATAAATTATTATAGGCACAGTGAATGTCATCTATTTCTAATATTAGCATAAAACATAATTAAGAAGGTAAAACTGCTATATAAGTTTGTAGAAGCCAAATGTGAGGTTTTAAGAAAATATTCACAGTATTAATCTCTTCAATTAGTGTAATTAAGATTTGAAAATGATTTGTAACAAATCTTTTCAAAAATTTTTTCTAGCATTCTTACCAAATGGAGGGTAGCATTGAATTCTGAAGAACGTAAGTTCTATCCAGAAACAAAAAAATACTCCTGATCATGATCTGTCAATAAAAAAAAGAAATCAAGCAATTTTTATATTTTGTGAGGCTGAAATACTTGCTCAATGAAATAAGAATAAAATTTCAGGATTTGCTTGAATATATACTAGACTAGTAGGATCAAACATACAAATGAACAGATACCACAGAATATGGCCATACCATTTTTATTAAACTATTCTATTATCTTAATCCTTCTGTAGTTTCCAGAAAAGGGGCACTTAAAATGATCCTATGACTTCTTTGCAATTTGAGAAGTAACTGAGGTCCTGGCGAGGTAGCTCAGTTGGTTAGAGCATCACCCCAATATACTAAAGTTGCAGGTTCGATCCCTGGTCTGGACACATATAGGAATCAACCAATGAATGCATAAATAAGTTGAACAACAAATATATATATGGATATGGATATATATCCCATCCTCTCGTTCTAAAATCAATAAATTTTTAAGAAGAGAAGTAACAGAAAATAAAAAACAGGGACTCAAGTCCTGGACGGTGTTGTTCAATGGTTAAGAGTATTGGCCTGGGCCCCAAAGAGTTGTAGGTTTGATTCCTGGTCAAGGCACATACCTAGGTTTTGGGTTTGATCCCCGGTCGAGGTATGTACAGGAGGCAATCAATCAATGTTTCTCTCTCACATCAATAAAAAAATTAAATGCTTGCTTATTTGTAACTTGAATTTTCAAAACAGAAAACAAAACCAAAATTAGTTTCCAATTCAGAACAGATATTGAGGCAGGCCCTTACTGCATAGCTTTTAAAACTAACATTCCTGTATTTGAAGAAATTTATTTTTTAACTATAATATTTAGCTGAAATGGAATACTTTTTCCAGCTTACCATTTGTCTACAGTGGTTCTGCCAGCATTTATCAATCTTCTTTAGAAAAAGAACACTATCCAATGAGTCCGTGAGATGTACGTCAAGGATATTTTAAAGTGCTTAGTACAAGTGGCATGTGCAAAGAGCACCTTTGTCTTAAATTTGCAATACCTTACATACTAATGAAACTAAAGAGTACTTAATTATAGAACAAAATGCCATTTCTTAAGCTGTAAAAATATTACATCTCACTAAAAATACCTAAAAAAACAAGTCTTGACCTAGCTGGGTTGTCACAGTGGATAGAGTGTCGGCCTATACACTGAAGGGTTGCAGGCTCGATCCCCAGTAGGGGGCGTGCAGGAAGCAACAATTCAATGATTCTATCACTGATGTCTCTGTCTCTCTCTCTTCTTCTCTGAAATCAATAAAGATATATTTAAAAAAATATATAATTGAGCATTGTGTTTTCAGTTTATGATTTCCTTACAGGCTATTATTTCCTTAAATTATCTTTCTTCAAATGGAAATTTGTTAGGGCAAAGAAAAGGTAAAAATGCAAAAACATCTTATTTACATTAATACCACATAGTAGACTTAGATCCTAATTAAAGCAAAAAAAATTATTCTTTCTCTAGAAGCAAAATAAAATTAAATCTACAAAACACAGCTATAGTGAGACCTCAGTTTTCAAACTTACTTCATTCCAGAAGGCTGTTCAATAAGTAATTTGTTCGTAGATTCTTTTTTTTTCCCCATTAGAAATCATGAAAATTGAATTAATCCGTTCCAGATTCCCAAATGATTGTTTTAACCTTTCTTATATACGGTACATGTCTAATGTATTGTTTTATTTAAAAACGAACCCTTCTTTTCTTAATTTTATCAAACCAACCCCTACTATCCTTAAAGGAATCACTTTCAGCTCTTATTCTATAGGTGTCTTTAAGATAAACATGCAGCATCTTTGCTTTTTCACATTATCACTGTCTCTGAAATACTGTCACTGACTAACTTCTTTTCATTTATCCAAGTCAACAAGTTTTTCTACCTCTCCAAATGCCCATGATCATTTTTTCTTTCACACCCGTAGCAACATTAGCATTCTCAATGGCCTTTTTGTTTTAAAATTGTACTAATTGTGGGATTTCACCAGCAACAAAAGCATTCTCTCCTTTGTACAAGCATGGAAGGGCTATCAGGTCAAAAACCAAGGAAGTTGGTTCAACAACAGAGATATAATTATTCAAGGTGAGAGATATTGGAGAAATGAGGTTTGACTATATTCCATTTCAAGCTGGATTAAACAGTGAGGGATAGGAAGAGAATAAATTATAAAAATACAAGATGTTTTGTTTTTAAAAGGATATTCTCTGAATTGATGAATTTGTGCTTTGATGTGATCTTCACAAATCTGTCTCAGCTGTTTGTACAAGTTTGCAGAAATCTTGTAAGAACAGAGATTTTCTACAGCCTGTAAGATTTAAACACACACATGCTTAAAGGAAGAACAGAGGGGGTGGTTCTCAATTATTTACATACATTTTTATTATTTTGGTATTTTTATCATGTAAGCTTATTAAAAAGGGTTGAACATCCATTTAAAACACAAATTAAAACAACAATATATTAACAATGTGGGTGGTGAACTTTTTCATAACCAATGTACTATAATTTATTGATTTTGGCTGTAAAGGTCTTAAGGATGGGGGGAATCAAGCCAAGCCCCTCCTCCCCCATGTGAAGGTGAAGACATTCCATTTATAACTGCTACATATAAATGCTGCCTTGTTCTTTAAAATGTCCATTGTTTTCATAAGCAGTCCATTTTGAGCCTAAAAAATAATTTCACCAACTTTTCATTAGAAAGGTTGGCAGTCTGACCACCACTGAATAAAATGTTATTAATTTGGTTCTCAAGAACAGAACAATGCAGAAATTACTTCTAGCAGTATTATAAGTATGATGTAATTAACCACTAAGAATTTTGCTCCAACATTTCAGTTTTAAAATATTTAAATAAATATAGGTTTAAAAATTTGAACTAAATAAACATTAATTTTAAAAGAAAATGACTGTATTTTTAATTCTAATAGTTGAATTGGTCTTTCTTTTATACTCAGCTCCTAAAAGGACAAACTACAGATTTCAATGAGTTTTTTGTTATGTATATCAAAAAAATTTCAAATTTAAAACAACAGCCTAATGGCTGATGAATGCAAGACACTGGGGGGGTAGGGTATGCCTGGAAGGGGGGGCAATGGGAAGACATATATACATGTAATACAAATAATAAAAAAATAATAAAAAATTAACTAGAAGACCTAAAAAAATAAAATAAAATAAACAACAAATGGGAAGATATGTATACATGTAATAAAAAAAGAAAAAGAAAACAACAGCCTGTAAAACTCTTTGGATGAACTCTGATATAATCTATAATTCCAACTATTTGTGACTTAAGTATAACATCAGGATTACTGTTTTACCATAACAGAAGGCAAAAATTCATTAAAATTGACTCTAAAGGAGCATCCAAGTTCTGTTGGTTGAAGCAGAATTTTATAAATATGTGGTTGCTAGTCATATTGCCAGTATGAAGATCCAATAAATGAATTAGCAAATTAAAAGAAAGATTAAAGGAAACCACTTATACCATTAGAGGAAAGGAGTGACAACTCAACAGAAAACAGCAATCCAATTAGATCCAGCAGCTAAGGAGGAATAAGAAGGCCATTTCCCTATGGTTAGGCCACAAATGTCTAAAAGGTGTCTTTATATTTATTTATGTGCCTTTCTGTTCATATTGGTCCTCTATGGATTCTCCCCTTTCCTCCTTTAGGATTCTTCTCATTGTATCAAGGTGATCCTTTTGAGGGACTCATTTTCTCAGTATTTCTCCTGTTCCTGCTCAGATTCTGTCTTTCTACTTCATCTTGTCCACATTTCCCACCCACTTCCAGTACTTCTCCAAGTCCTATTTCTCCATTCCCTTCTGCTGTATTCCTCCTTCTCCCATATTGTAGTCCTCAACATATTTATCTTTTCACACAAGATACCATATTCTCTCACTACTCAACTAGGTCCTCCTTCCAATAAAGCTTTCCTTAATTGTCTCAGCAACTAGTGACTCAACTGGCATACCACACTGACATCACTGAGTCAATACCACATATATTTATGTGTATATCCTGTCCCCAAATTCTCCTTAATGACAGAAAGAGACAATGTACTCAAGTCTCTACTGATATGTGTTTGTTAATACTTTTCAGGCTTTGAACTAGGTGAATATAGTAAATACTAATAAAAAAACACACAACAAAAACCCCACTAACATACCTCTAACTAGCAATGTGTGCTGCACATAGAAGAGGCTTTTATGGTGTAAGGATAAAATTGGCCAGAAAATATACAATTACAATACACTGTGCTAGATGCTGTGATGGGGACAAGCATACAGGTGCAACCCTTAATCCAGTTTCTGGGGCAGAGGCAAGTCAGGAAAGATTTCTTACGCAGAGGTAAAGAGATGGAGTCCAAAAAGACTCAGAGGGAAATGGATAGAGAGTTAATGGGAAAAGTGAGAAGTAGAGAAGTAATCTGGGCTTTAAATGCAAACAGCCTCACCTGTGTTTAGATGGAGGGTGGTTTAAGATGTTAGAGGAAAGAAAAGCAGGAATGGATACAGTTCTTGTAAGATGGCAGTGTAGGTAACGCCTATATTTGCCACCTCCCACAACCACATCAAAATTACAACTAAAGTGAAGAACAAACATCATCAGAACTGCTGGAAAGCTGGCTGAATGAAAGTCCTACAAGTGGGAACAGAGAAGATGGCGCCAACAGGACAGTAGTGAGCAAGATAGTATAAGTGAGTAAAAGAGCAAAAGAAGAGTGTGTGGATGTGTGGGGAGTGTGTGGATTTGTGAGAGACAGTTATATTCCACAGGATTGTTGGGGACTGGCGGACCAGGTTCCCCTGGCCAGGCAGCCTCTACTACCACTGCAATCTCTCTCAGAGCAACTGGCTCTGCCACAGAGATCTTGCCATCTTGAAGGGGACACAGGCTGTGATCAAAAGCCTGGCATTACCTTCACCCAGGGAAACCTCGGATATCACCCAGGACCTTTCAGCCACAATGCCCAGGGACCACCTGCCTCAGCTGTGAACTTATCAACACCAAGACTCCAGCCTACCCAGCTGCAAGAGCCTAAAACGTTTGTCCAGGGGGAGATAAGGTGGCAGTTGAATAGACGGATGGGTCCTGTGCCTTCACACAGAGCAAAGAAACAAATGAATCAAATAATCACCACCTGGAATTGGGGAATTAAACACAGCTTGTGAGGCAATCCACTGATGGAAAGGTCAGAGATCGCCTGGAGAGAGGGATCTGGGCTGGAGGAGAAACGTGTGCAGCCAGAACTAGTGTCTTAGAGGGAGAATGTGCTACACCAAATCCCTGTCTCTTGGGTCAGCGTACCCCAGGAATGTATAAGGGGGTCCACATGGCTGCTAGAAATGGGGGATTCTAGATCTAAGCCCACAGCCATGGAAGACTGCACCCATAAAAGCACCCTGAAGTTCTATACCAGTTGCAGTGCTGGGGGGGGGGGGGGGGAGAGAAAGACGCAAGACACCATGGTTGTTCTATCTTTATAACTTCCTTGCTTTTACTTGCTAAACCAGTGCATAGGATCTTTTGATTAAAACACTCACTGAAGAGAGAAACCAAGATGGCGGCATAGGTAAACAGCTGCAATGCTGCCTTACACAACAATTTCAAAACTACACCTAAAAGATAGAACACACAACATCCAGAACCACAGGAAAGCTGGCTGAGTGGAAATTCTACAACTAGAAGGAAAGAGAGGGGCTTATGAAGACTCAGAGGAGCTGTAAAAAGCTGAGCTATGGAGACGCGCTTGGAGAAGACAGGCGGCAGAGGGTCTGGCGGCTTCCTCTAGTGCAGTGGTTCTCAACCTTCCTAAGGCCGTGACTCTTGCATACAGTTCCTCATGTGGTGGTGACCTCCAACCATGAAATTTTGCTACTGTTATGCATCGTGATGTAAATATCTGCATTTTCCGATGGTCTTAGGAGACCCCTGTGAAAGGGTTGTTCGACCCCCAAAGGGGTCGCGACCCACAGGTTGAGAACCACTGCTCTAGCGAGAGGGAGACAGGAAATCCCGACTGCAATGAACTCCAGTTCCAGGCAAGACTCATATGGGGGGAGTCTGGACTGTCTAGAAAAGGGAGGAGTGCACAGAAACTTAGGGGAGCCACGAAAGACAGAAGTCTGGAGGCACGCACAAAGAGGACTGCCTGCTGATTTTGCCCCAGGCTTTCTCTAGCGGGAGGAAAAACAACCTCCCAACTGCACTGAAATCTAGGTCCAACTGCACTGAACCCCAGTTTCTGGCAAGAGCCTGGGGACCCAGATTCATACGGGTCCCCGGAGCACACGGAAACTCAGGGGAGCCAAAAAGGCAGAGGTCTGTGGGTGCGCGTGTGCATGTGCACAGAGAGGGCTGCAGTGATTACCAAGGGACACTGAGACCCAGAGGCTGCCATCTAGGACAGGGCTGACGGGAAGCCAAGGCTGTCTGCTCAGCCCTGAGACTCCTCCACATCCAAGTCCAGCACAGAGGCTTTTGCAATCTTGCAAATCTGAAAGCTGAGTCCAGCAGAGTAGTTCTCCTGGCCCAGACACAGCTGATCATCACAACCAATTTGCTTGGAGGTCAATTCCTCTCAGTGATAACAACAAAAAACAATCAAGACTTAGCTACAACAAGGCTATACACAGATTCCACAAAGGGGTGCACCAAGAGTGTCCACCTCAGGTAACTGGGGAGGCAGAGCTACTGGGCCATATAGGACACCTAGCACACAAAGCTACTCTACCAACTCAGGGAAGCAGTGAAAATGCAGAGACAAAGGAATACATCACAAACAAAAGAAATGGAGGAAAGCAAATGACTGAATAGAGTTCAAAACCATGGTTATAAGGTTTTTTTAAGAATTTCCTAGAAAAGATGGATAAAATTACTGAGACCTAAGAGGAGATGAAAAAGGACCAACTAGCCAAAACCACTCAGTGGATAGAGCGTCGGCCTGGGAACTGAAAGGTCACAGGTTCGATTCCGGTCAAGGGCATGTATCTTAGTTGCAGACATATCCCAAGTAGGGGGCATGCAGGAGGCAGTTGATCCATGTCTCTCTCTCATCCATGTTTCTAACCTTCTATCCCTCTCCATTCCTCTCTGTAAAAAAGTCAATAAAATATATTTAAAAGAAAAAAAAAGGACCAACTAGAAAATAAACATACACTGACTGAAATAAAAAATATTATACAGAGACCTAACAGCAGACTAGAGGAACTCAAGAATCAAGTCAAAAGTTTGAAATACAAAGAAGTGAAAAACACTCAACTGGAAAAGCAAAAGAAAAAAATAATCCAAAAATGTGAAGATACTGTATGTAAGGAGCCTCTGGGACAACTTCAAACATACCAACAACAGAATTATGGGGGTGTCAGAAGAAGAGAGACAGCAAGATACTGAAAACCCATTTGAAGAAATAATAACTGAAAACTTCCCCCACCTGGTGAAAGAAATAGACTTGTTAAGTCCAGGAAGCGTACAGAACCCCAAACAAAAGAAACCCAAAGAGGACCACACTAGGACACATCATAATTAAAATACCAAGAGCAAAAGACAAAGAGAGAATATTGAAAGCAACAAGAGAAAAACAGTTAATTGCCTATATGGGAGCACCCATACGACTGTCAGCTGATTTCTTAACAGAAACTATGCAGGCCAGAAGGGAGAGGCAAGAAATATTCAAAGTGATGAATAGCAAGAACCTACAACCAAGATTACTCTACCCAGCAAAGCTATTATTCAGAATTGAAGGTCAGATAGAGCTTCACAGATGAGAAAAAAACTAAACCAGTATTATATGAAATACTGAAAGGTATTCTTTAAGAAGAGGAAGAAGAAAAAGATACAGATAAAAATTATGAACAACAAATGCTGTATTTTCCGGCATATAAGATGACCCCCAACTTTTCCAGTTAAAATATATTTTGGGATGGATATACTCGCCCTATAAGACGACACCTGGCGTATAAGATGACCCTTGACTTTTGAGAAGATTTTCCTGGGTTTAAAAGTTGTCTTATATGCCAGAAAATACAGTAGATATCTATAAACAAGTGAACTAAAAATCAAGTGAATTCAGAGAATCCAAGATGGCGGCATAGGTAAACACCTACACTGCTGCCTCGCACAACAATTTCTAAACTACAACTCAAAGACAGAACGAACATCATCCAGAACCACAGGAAAGCTGGCCGAGTGGAAATTCTACAATTAGAAGGAAAGAGAGGGGCTCACAGAGACCCAGAGGAACTGCAAAAAGCTGAGGTACGGAGACGCGCACGTGGAGAGAGCGGGTGCCGGAGAACCTGGCAGGCTTTCTCTGGCGGGAGGGAGACGGAGACTCTCAATGGCATTGAACCCCTTGTCCTACGACACTAAACCCCAGATCCAGCCGAAACTCATACGGGGGGAGTCTTGACTGTGAAAAGGGAGAAAGGCATGGAAATTTAGGGGAGTCGCAAAAGATCAGAAGTCTGATGACGCGCACAGCACTGCGCGCAGAGGACCGGCTTCTGATTGTGCCACTGGCTTTCATGAGTGGGTGGGAGACAGACCCTCCCAACTTCACTACTTCTAACTTCACTACTTCTAACTTCACTAAACCCCAGTTTCGGGCAAAACCCTGGGGACCCAGACCCATATAGTGCTGGAGCACAGGGGAGCCCGAAAGGCAGCAGGCTAGAGGGACTGCAAGAGCACACGCAAGGGACTGCTCTAACGATTACCCAGTCACGTGAGACTTGAGGGCCGAGGAGGGCAGGGCCGACTGGAAGGCAAGGTGCTCCATTAAGCCCTGAGACTCCACCCATCCCAAGCTCAATAGAGAGGCTTCTGCAGTTTTGCAAGTCTGGTATCATAAGGCTGAATCCAACACAGAAGTTCTCCCAGCATAGTGAAAATGCCGAGACAAGGGAAGGGATCACAAACAAAAGAAATGGAGGAAAACAAATGAATGGATATCGAGTTCAAAAACACGCTTATAAGGTTTTTCAAGAATCTCCTAGAAAAGATGGATAAATTTAGCGAGACCCAAGAGGAGATGAAAAAGAACCAACTAGAGATGCAAAAGAACCAACTAAAAATTAAACATACACTGACTGAATTAAAAAATATTGTACAGAGACCTCACACCAGACTAGAGGAAGGCAAGAATCAAGTCAAAAATTTGAAATATAAGGAATCAGAAAACAATCAACTGGAAAAGCAAGAAGAGAAAAGAATCCAAAAATGTGAAGATAATGTAAGGAGCCTCTGGGACAGCTTCAAGCGTACCAACATTAGAATTATGGGGGTGCCAGAAGAAGTGAGAGAGGAAGATACTGAAAATGTACTTAAAGAAATAATTACTGAAAACTTCCCACATCTGGTAAAAGAAATAGACTTACAAGTCCAGGAAGCACACAGACCCCATATAAAAGGAATCCAAAGAAGACTACACCAAGACACATCATAATTAAAATACCAAGAGCAAAAGACAAAGAGAGAATATTAAAAGCAGCAACAGAAAAACAGTTCATTACCTACAAGGGAGCACCCATACTACTGTCAGCTGATTTCTCAACAGATCCGATGCAGGCCAGCCGGGAATGGCAAGAAATTTTCAACGGGATGAATAGCAAGAACCTACAACCAAGAATACTCTATCTAGCAAAGCTATCATTCAGAATTGAAGGGCAGATAAAGAGCTTCACAGATAAGAAAAAAGCTAAAGGACACCGAGACCGGTTTGGCTCAGTGGATAGAGCGTTGGCCTGCGGATTGAAGGGTCCCAGGTTCGATTCTGGTCGGGGGCATGTACCCTGCTTGCGGGCACATCGCCAGTGCGGGGTGTGCAGGGGGCGGCTGACCAATGTCTCTCTCTCATCGATGTTTCTGACTTTCTATCCCTCTCCCTTCCTCTCTGTGAAAAATCAATAAAATATATTTAAAAAAGAAAAGAAAAGAAAAAAGCTAAAGGAGTTCATTAACTCCAAACCTGTATTATATGAAATGCTGAAAGATACTCTTTTAGAAAAGGAAGAAGAAAAAGGTAAAAGATAAAAAAAATTATGAACAACAAATACTTATCTTAACAACAAGTGAATATGAAAATTAAGGGAATTGAATATTTGATCAACAGAATAAACTGGTGAATACAATAGAATCGGGAGCACAGAAAGGGAGTGGACTGATAATTCTCAGGGGGAAAAGGAGGAGGGGTGTACAGGGAGAGACTGGACAAAAATCATACACCTATGGATGAGGTCAACGGAAGGAAGGTAAGGGTAGAGGAAAGGGTGGGAGCCGGGTGGAGGGGAACTATGGAGGGGAAAAAAGAGAAACAAATGTAATAGTCTGAATAATAAAGATTTAAATAAATAAATAAAAATCAAGTGAATTGAAAATCTGATGAACAGAATAAACTGGTGAATATAATAGAATCGGGGGCATAGAACAGGAGTGGACTAATTATTCTCAGGGAGAAAGGGTGAGGTGGGGTGTGGGGAGAGACTGGACAAAAATCATACACTATGGATGAGGACAATGGGGGGAAGGTAAGGGCAGAGTGTGGGTTGGAGCCAGGAGGAGGGGAGCTATGGGGGAAAAAAAAGAGGAACAATTCTAATAATCTGAACACTAAAGATTTATTAAAAAAAATAAAACACTCACTGAAAAAAAAGTAAATTAAAAAAAAGGAAAAAAAAAAACTCATCAAGACTGCAGGGAAAGGTGGTTTTTGAGGAAACAAGGCAGAGACGGGCAGGAAGCCAGCTCTGAGACAGTCCATCTCTCAATCCTGAGCATTTTTCTCCTCAAGATCAGGCACCTTCTAGCAGTGCAGCCATACCCAGTCTTGAGCACCCCAGGGGAAGGAAGATTCTAAATACCTACAGGGAGCACTGGGGGACTGGGTTGAGGGGCCATTTGATCCCAGAAACTAATACAGAAACACAGCCACTTAGTGACCAAGTCAGAAATAGGTACTTGTATAAATATGACTAAAACCAGGCAGAAAAACAAAGCGGGAATATTGATTCTATCTGCTTGAAACTAAAGTCATGGCAGAGGTGCGGTGGATCACTGGGTACTTCAACACTGTGGTGACTACCTGACAGAAAACTGAAATGTGGCAGGCATAACAGTATATAGGGTTCTTAAACCAGCCCCCATGATACACTGAAGCTCCAATGAAGCTAACAAACTTCACTACTTCACTTTTTTATATGCTTTTACTTAAAAAACAGAATTTTTCACTTTATTTTTTATTATATTTTTATTTACCATTTTTAAGTATTTTTGGATTAGTGTTCTACATTCTATTTTTATTTTTTATCATTACTTTACTCTATCTCATCTTTTCCTTTATGCTAACACTTTCTTCCTCACTTTACCAATTTTCATCCTGTTTTTCTCTAGTTTTTCTCTATCCTTCCTTTTTATTCTCTATTAAAAATTGATCTACTTTATTAACTGTATTTATGTATTACTATTAAAGTAGTCTGTTGGCCTACTAATACATCTAATTTCCACTCCCCTGCTCCAAGTCCATGTACACTTATCCTTTCTCTTTCTGATATTTTCCTTTCTTGTTGTAGTTGTTTTTTTGTATTTTTATTTTATTTTATTTTATGCTTTTGTTTTTCCTCTCCTAGCATGTTCTCTTCTTCTACAAATAGCTTATTCAACATGATGAATAGCAAGAACCTACAACCAAGAATAATCTATCCAGCAAAGCTATCATTCAGAATTGAAGGGCAGATAAAGAGCTTCACAGATAAGAAAAAGCTAAAGGAGTTCATCAACTTCAAACCAGTATTATATGAAATGCTGAAAGGTACTCTTTAAGAAGAGGAAGAAGAAAAAGATTAAAGTCAAAAAATTATGAACAACAAATACGTATCTATCAACAAGTGAATCTAAAAATTAAGTGAATTAAAAATTTGACCAACAGAATAAACTGGTGAATATACTAGAATCAGGAGCATTGAAAGGGAGTGGACTGATAATTCTCAGGCAGAAAGGGGTGAGGGGTATACAGGGAGAGACTGGACAAAAATCATACACCTATGGATGAGGTCAACGGGAGGGAGGGACGGGTGGGAGCTGGGTGGAGGGGTGCTATGGAGGGGAAAAAAAACAAATGTAATAATCTGAATAATAAAGATTTAATTAAAATTAAAAAAAAGAAGAGGAAGAAGAAGAAAAAGGTAAAGATAAAAATTATGAACAACAAATACATATTTATCAACAAGTGAATCTAAAAATCAAGTGAATTAAAAATTTAATGAACAGAATAAACTGGTGAATATAATAGAATCAGGGGCATAGAAAGGGTGTGGACTGACAATTCTCAGGGGGAAAGGGATGAGGGGGGTGCGGGAAGATACTGGACAAAAATCGCACACCTATGGATGAAGACAATGGGGGGAGAGGTAAGGGCATAGGGTGGGGTGGGAATCGGGTGGAGGGGAGTTATGGGGGAAAAAAGAGGAACAATTGTAATAATCTAAACAATAAATATTTATTAAATTAAAAATAAAATAAAATATAAAAAGTTTAAAAAATACTCTGCTTTCCTCACTTTAAAAAATATATATATTTTTATTGATTTCAGAAAGGAAGGAAGAGGGAGAGACAGAAGCATCAATGGTGAGAATCATTAATCAGCTGCCTCCTGCAAACCCCCCCACTGGGAATAAAGCCTACAACCTGGACATGTGCCCTTGACTGGAATCAAACCTGGGACTTTTCAGTTCACAGGCCAATGCTCTATCCACTGAGCCAAACCAGCTAGGGCTCCTTTCCTCATTCTTAAGCAAGGTTTTTTAGGGATAGTTATGTGTGCTAGAACAGTGGCTTCCAAAATTTTTTGAGAAGCCCCAGTAAGAAATACATTTTATGTCATAATCCATTGTACCTAAAATAAATGTGTGTTGGCCTATGTGGTCAGGGCACAGGGCTGGGCTGCAGGCTCAATTCCCAGTAGGGGGTGTGCAGGTGGCAGCCAATCAATGTTTCTTTCTCCTTTCCCCTTCTCTCAAAAATTTAATAGAAATTATTTTAAATAAATCCATAATAAAAATGTAATATGCTAATTAGACCAGACGTCCTTCTGGATGACCTTCTAGATGAAGCCGGGCTGCCAGGGAAGCCCGGGTCCCAGGGGCCAGCAGCCAGGGGAAGGAAGGCCTACTCTTACACAAATTTCGTGCATTGGGCCTCTCGTCAGTAAATAAATGTATGTAATTAAAATCTTCATGAAACTACAATGAATCATTACTATGCATTATATTCTGATATTTTCTATTTTATTTCTTTAAAAAACTGCTGGTCACAAACTACTAATGTCATGAACATATTAGAATATAAGCACCTTAGGGGCAAGAACTAAGAGGTCATTATATGCCTATGGCTTCTATCCAGCTTTGCACAAGGGAAGCAGTCAATGACTCAACAAGGACTGAGTCATTACTAAGTACTCTATATCCTGTTAGGTGCTGGGATAGAAACATGCACAAGAAGTTAAATCACTACTTAGGAGTTTGAGATAAGTTCTATTTTATACCATTATTTGAAATGCACTATTAGATATGTACAATTATTTTACATTTTTGTAAAATACTCAACACTTTAGAAATCCCTATAAGTTTGATCTAGTATAATTATTACAAAAATAACCTAATTTCATAGGCAACTATTTGTATTAAACAGATTCTAGGTAGAGTTATACAATTCCCTCAAGTAAAACTATCTTTTCACTTAATCTCATAATTATTACTAGTAAAAATGCTTCCTTAAATCTTTTTGAAGGTAATTGGGTATAAAATGAAAACATTCTTCCTCCAAATCCTAGTCCCTCCCCCCCAAAAAAGCCACACGTCATATCAAAAAATGTGTTTTCCTAAAAGAAAAAAATCACTCCAAAGTAAATATAAATATATAGGAAGTGAAATGCAAAACTATAAAAGGTGAAATTTGATGCTTTGAGAAACATAGAATTTAAGAAACAGCAAAAGCAAAGATTACATTTGCAACAAGGGAAGTAGTAGTAAAAATGAGGGTGAGAAGACTAGAATAAGAAAGATAACTGAATAAGGATAAACAATACAAAGATAGAAAAAATAAAGAATTAATTATAGTGCCCTCACTGGATGGGTCAGTTGAGTGGAGCATCATCTCCTATACCAAAAGGTTGTGGGTCCAATTCCTAGTCAGGGCACATACCTAGGTTGCAGGTTGGATCCCTGCTAGGGGGCATATGGGAGGCAACCCTATAAATGTTTCTTTCTCTTTCTCTTCCTTCCCCTTCCTCCTCCCTTCCTCCCTCCTCTCTAAAATCAGTAAATATATCCTTGGGTGATGATTAAATAAAAAAAGACTTAAAAATAGTAAGGGAAAAAATCTAGAAATTTTTCTGATTAATAATGCCATAAATAAGAAAGATATTAAATTCCCACCACGGTGCTGAACTCTGGTCATTGGCCTAATGAGTTGTGTCTTATTTTTCAACCCATATGTTTAAAGAAACAAAACACATCAAAAAACTTTTCAAGCCGAGACCGGTTTGGCTCAGTGGATAGAGCGTCGGCTTGCGGACTGAAAGGTCCCAGGTTCGATTCTGGTCAAGGGCATGTACCTTGCTTGCGGGCACATCTCCACTGTGGGGCATGCAGGAGGCGGCTGATCGATGTCTCTCTCTCATCGATGTTTCTAATTTTCTATCTCTCTCCCTTCCTCTGTGTAAAAAATCAATATATTTAAAAAAAAACTTTTCAACAACTAATACAGAAAACCTACATTAACTCTCTTTTTATATATAATAAAAATGACTAACAATCACCCTAGCCAGTTTTGCTCAGTGGATAGAGCATCAGCCTATGGACTGAAGGGTCCCAGGTTTGAAATCCGGTCAAGGGCACCTACCTCAGTTATAAGGTTTGATCAGTCCCAGGTTGGGTGTGTGTGCAACCAACCTGTGTGTCTCTCTCATCTCTCTCTCTCTCTCTGTCTCTCTCTCTCTCCCTCTCTCTCTCCCCCCCCCTCCTTTCTACTCTCTCTAAATATCAATGGAAAAATACCCTGGAGTGAGGAATAAAAATAATTTTTTTGAAAAAAGATACAATATAGCAAAAACTAAGAATGTGCAGAAAGGAAGACAGACAATGGAACTTAAATTATTTTTCATGTTTATATACAGCAAGGAGGAATTAAGACTATGATTATCAAGGCCTAAGAATTTATAGTTACACATTTTTTAAAGTAGTAGGGATGGTTATGTTATTTTTTATTGATTTCAGAGAGGAAGGGAGAGGGAGGGAGGGGGTGGAGAGAGAGAGAGAGAGAGAGAGAGAGAGAGAGAGAGAGAGAGAGAGAGAGAGATATGATGTGAATCATTGACTGGCTACCTCCTGCATGCCTCCTATTGCGGATCAAGTCCACAACCTGGGCATGTGCCCTTTATCAGAATCGAACCCAGGAACCTTCAGTGTACAGGCTAACATTTTATCTATCCACTAAGCCAAACCAGCTAGGGCAACAGGAATAGTATTAATAATTCAGTAAAAGGAAGAGCAATACATTCATCTATTAGTAGATACATAGGCTAGTGTAAATGATGCTGCAATAAACATAGGGGTGCACATATATCTTTCCAAGTTGGTGTTTTATTTCCTTTAGATAAATACCCAGAAGTTAAATTACAAAGTCATATGGTAGTTCTATTTTTTTTTTCTTGGTTAAGTTTCACCCGAGGATATTTTTTCCAACTGATTTTGAGAGAGAGTGGAAGAGAGGGAGAGACAGAAACATCAATGTAAGAGAGACAGATTGATTAGTTGCCTTCCATATGTGCCCCAATCAGGGACCAGAGATGAACTTGCAACCCAGGTAGGTATGTGCCCTTGACCAGAACTGAACCTGAAATCTTTCCGTGAGAGGGCTGACACTCTCTAATCACTGAGCCACACTAGCCAGGACTGGTAGTTCTATTTTTAAGGAACTTT
Organism: Lasiurus cinereus; assembly: GCA_011751065.1. Taxonomy (NCBI): domain Eukaryota; kingdom Metazoa; phylum Chordata; class Mammalia; order Chiroptera; family Vespertilionidae; genus Lasiurus; species Lasiurus cinereus. The sequence continues at coordinate 30,814,724 of JAAGEH010000015.1, read as the reverse complement.
CATACCTTTTTTTCCATAGTGGACACACCAATTTATGTTATCCCCAATGGTGCAGGAGAGTACCCTTTGCTCCACATCATCCTAACACTTATTTGTTGTCTTTTTGATAATAGCCATCTGACAAGTATGAGGTGATATCTCATTGTGGTTTTGATTTGCATTTCCCTAATGCAGCGCTTTTCAACCTATTCCATCTCCTGGCACACATAAACTAGTTACTACAATTCTGTAGCATACCAAAATATTATATTATAAAATTTTGAAAATTGCTGCCCTGCCTTAGCTGGTTTGGCTCAGTGGATAGAGCGTTGGCTTGAGGACTAAAGGGTCCCAGGTTCGATTCCAGCCAAGGGCACATGCCCCAGTTGTGGGCTCCATCCCCAGTGGGAACTTGAAGGAGGCAGCCAATCAATGATTCTCTCTCATCACTGATGTTTCTATTTCTCTATCTCTCTCCCTTCTTCTTTGAAATCAATTATATATATATATTAAAAAAGGGAGTTTGTTAAAAAGAAAACTGCTGCCCTAATGATTAGGGCTGTTAAGCATCTTTTCATGTGTCTGCTGGCTATCTGTATGTCTCCTTTGGAAACAACCAGGTGTTCATCAACAGATGAATGGATAAAAATGTGTGACACACACACACACACACACACACACACAAACACATTACTAAGCCATAAAAAAGAATGAAAACTTGCCATTTGTGACAAAATGAATGGACCTAGAGGGTATGATGCTAAGTTGAGTAAGTCAGAGAAAGACAAATACCATGATTTCACTTATATGTAGAATCTAAAAACAAACAAAAAGTAAACAACACAGAAACAGACTCTTACAGAGAACTGATAGTTGACAGAGGGAAGGGGTTTAAAAGATGGGTGAAAAAATAAATAATTCATGAAGATGTAATGTACAGCATAGGGAACATAAGTCAATAATATTGTAATAACTCTGTATGGTGATAGATGGTAACTAGACTTATTGTAATCATTTTATAAGGTATACAAATGTCACATCTCTATGTTATACTGCTAAAACTAATTTGTCAACTATACTTTAATAAAAGAGGAACACTACATAACATAACTAAGCTTAAAAACACCAACAAAGTGACAAATTAAAGGTACATAAAATACAATAGAGAACGTATCCATCTCTGTAAGAATCTAACTGCTCTCCTATAACCATTGTCTGCTTAATTAAACAACCAGATTTTAAAATGGATTAACCTATATACTGAAATGGAAAAACTATTTGCTTCCAGTCTTGTGGTCATTTACTCAATAAATTAATCATTAATAAGAAGATTCATTATTTAAGAGTTATTTCACAAAAAGCTAATCAAGCAAGAGTTCCCATTATTAATACAAAGTTCTTTTCATCATAATTGAATAATAGACTAGGCTTGCCTCTAAAGAGAATAGTTAAGCATTTATATTAAGAATATGCCAAGACCGGTTTGGCTCAGTGGATAGAGCGTCGGCCTGGGGACTGAGAGGTCCCAGGTTCGATTCTGGTCAAGGGCATGTATCTTGGTTGCGTGCGCGCAGGAGGCGGCTGATCGATCTCTCTCTTTCATGGATGTGTCTATCTTTCTATCCTTCTCCCTTCCTCTCTGTAAGAAAATCAATAAAATACTTTAAAAAAGAATAAATGTTGCCCTAGCTGGTTTGGCTCACTAGATAGAGCATTGGCATGCAGACCAAAGGGTCTTGGGTTCAATTCCGGCCAAGGGCATGTACCTGGATTGCAGGCCCCTCTCTCGAGAGGGCCCTGGTCGGGTTTCCTGCAGGAGGCAACCAATCGATGTTTTCTCTCACATGGATGTTTCTCTTTGTCTTTCCCTCTCTTCCACTCTCCCTAAAAATCAATGGAAAAATATCTTCAGGTGATGATTAACCTAAATAAATAAATAAATAAATAAATAAATAAATAAGCAAGCAAGCCAACGTTACACTTTCATATATAAAAAATTGAAAAAATATAGATGTAGCCAGCTCCAAAATGGTAGATGATTTAAAAACACTACACAGCTATTCATATAAAGGCTGAGAACATGAGGAAAATAACCCCATTATTTAAAATATTTAATAAAAAAAGTCACATGCCAATACCAAAATTCTAATTATTAAGCTACCACATGTAAAAACAAGATACATTCTTGAGAAAGTGTAGAGGGACACTGTTCCTAGAAAGCTCCTCTATTTTTCTATTATCTTCCAATTTGGCTAATGGTATCTACTGATACATATTTAGAATGTAATCTATTTATTCAGCCAGCTGTTCTGGCTCAGTGTGGATTTAGAATTTGAAAACGTGGCTTTAGAGTTTTATAATAAAATGTAATATAAGACAGTTATCTTTTTTAAAGACTCAAATATTTATATTATTATTATTATTATTATTATTACCACCATCCGTGACACCAGAATATATAGTAGGCACTGTAGTAAGTCCTTTTTCCCAGTATTTTATTTATAATTAAACAACCTTGCCATTTGGGTTATATTAGTTTTCCCTATTTTTTAAATGTGGAAACCAAGGCTTAGAGAAGTAACTTGCCCAGAGTTATCATGAATGGCTGATCTCTAATCTAAAGCAGACTGATCAACTAAAAATAAGTGCATTTAACCATACTCCTATCTGTAGTCAATTAAAAACCAACTAACCAAAAAGAAATCCAGACCAAAACAACATTAACCACTGCCTCACTGTTATGGGTTTCCAGGTTTTCAAGGAAAGATAATTATTATACTCAAGTATAATCTCATTAAAAAATAACTTTTTAAAAAAAGATAACAAAAATAATTAAAAAATAACTTTTATCCCTAGCCCATTTTGCTCAGTGGATAGAGCATTGCCCTGCAGATCGAAGGGTCCTGGATTTGACTTCGGTCAAGGGCATGTGCCTGGGTTTCAGGCTAGATCCCAGACCCTGGTCTGTGTGCATGTGGGAGGCAAACAATTGGTGTACGAGAAACACATCAATATTTCTGTCTTGCCCTCTCTCTTCCACTCTCTCTGAAAATCAATGGAAAAATATCCTTGGGTGTGGATTAAAAAAATAAAATAAAATAAAAATAAAAATTATTTTTAGACCAGGCTGGCATTGCTCAGTGGTTGAACATCGACCTATGAACCAGAAGGTCAAGGTTTGATTCAGGGTCAGGACACATTCCTATGTTTGCAGGGCTTGATCCCTGGTGTGGGGTTTGCAGGAGGCAGCCAATCAATGATTCTCTCTCATCACTGATGTTTCTCCCTCCCTCTCTGAAATATATATATATTAAAATCACTTCTAAAAGACTACCTCTGTGCAAATGCTCTCAAAAGAGCATGTTCTTTTCCAGAAATTAAAAACTTAGGAGCAGTACATGCAATCCACACTAGGGACTTTCATGCTTAAGCTTTAAAGCAAAATGATTTTACAAACACAGAAAAAAGTTCTGCATAGATATATGTCAAATAAATGGTGACATCAGGGATAGAGAGAGGGTCAGATGGATAATGAGAGGTTTGGAGAACTTTTGTTTGGTACACTATATACTTCTATATTGTTTCAAATTTTTTAAAATATATTTTTATTGATTTTTCAGAGAGGAAGGGAAAGGGATAGAAAGCCAGAAACATCGATGAGAGAGAGACATCCATCAGCGGCCTCCTGCACGACCCCCACTGGGGATGTGCCCGCAACCAATGTACATGCCCTTGACCATAATCGAACCCGGGACCCCTCAATCCCCAGGCCGAAGCTCTACCCACTGAGCCAAATCGGTTTCGGCTATATTGTTTCTATTTTAAACTACATTTCAACCAGTCAAAATCAAACAAACACCTGAAATCCAGACGGAATGAAATAATTTTACTTCCTTTATCCTTTTTTGAACTTGAACATCTCAAAATAATCTTTCTGAGAATCCAAAGAAGCATTTATAAAATTATGGTCAAAAACAACAAAAGACCTTTCCCTGCCAATAGCGCTCTCGAAAACATGGTGAACGTTCCTAAAACCCGTCGAACTTTCTGTGAGAAGTGTGACAAGTATCAACTCCACAGATTAACACAGTACAAGAAGGGCAAGGATTCTCTGTATGCTCAGGGAAAGCAGCCTTATGACAGGGAGCAGAGTGGCTGTGGTGGGCAGACTAAGCCGACTTTCCTAAAAAAGGCTAAAACTATAAAGATTGTGCTGAGGCTTGAATGCATTAAGTCTAACTGCAGATCTAAGAGAATGCTAACTATTAAGAGATGCAAGCATTTTGAACGGGGAGGAGATAAGAAGAGAAAGGGTCAAGTGATCCACATCTAAGCTTCATACTTTGACAGTAAAATCTTGATATGTTCAAAACAACAACAAAAGAGCCCTAGCATGTTTGGCTCAGTGGGTAGTGTCAACAGACTGAAAGGTCCTGGGTTCAATTCTGGTCAAGGGTTTCGGGCTTCATACCCAGTAGGGGGCGTGCATCAGGCAGCTGATCAATGATTCTCTCTCATCATGGATGTTTCTCTTTCTCTCTCTCTGAAATCAATTAAAATAAATATACATTTTAAAAGAAGAGCTAGACACAATTGCTTTTGAATTTACTATAGCAACTGTAGTAAATTACTATGAAAAAAGCAAATAGTGGAAAGTTATAACACTGCCCTAGCTAGCTTGGCTCAGTAGATAGATCGTTGGTCTGCAGACTGAAGGGTCCCAGGTTAGGGCATGCAGGAGGCAGCTGATCAATGATTTTCACCCCTCATTGATGTTTCTATTTCTCCTTCCCCCTTCTTCTCTGAAATCAATAAAATTATTTAATAAAAAAATTATAACACTGATTTTAGGTAGAACAATGCAATTGAACAATGGCAGGTAATAATTCTGAAGTACAAGAAACAAAAAACATAAAAATATAAGCTATGTGCTCTTAAAATATAAATGGTATAACAGAATCAATGTATCAGGAAAAATATTTTTGAACCCAAAAGCTCTAGAATATTCAAGGTAAAGTAACAAGGTAAATTAACAACCAAAATCAATGTCATAAATATGAACTAAAGAAAGTACCACATCTTAGAAATTAGAGATGCTGTACAATGTATCTAAATAAACACCCTACATATGCAAATGAAAAACTCACCTTTGATGACAAGAGTTTTTTTCTCCTAAAGTAAAACTATTTGCTTTAAACACTGCACTACAGAGGCATTTAAAGGGTTATGGTATATTAGTAAAGCAGCATGGTAGGGAAAGTGCACTGAACTAGAAATAGAAACTTGGGCATCTTAGTTTGAGTCTCTTGCTTTGCCAACATAAGACTCTAGGCACATTATTTAACTTCCCTAAGACTCAGTTTCCTTGTTAGTATAAGAGGGGTAATAATTACTACCCTATCTACTTCACAAAGGGTTTCTATAATGCTTAAATGAGATAAGAGATGAACCTTTATAGGCTGCCATGTGCACTCGACAAAGATATTAGATCACATGATTTCTTAAGGCCTTTCTAACTCTTAACTCTGTAATTCTACTTTTATTGTTGTACAACTCAGGAGCCATGTAAGTAATCTAACAACATAGCCAAATGAGGTGGATTTATCCTGAAGCAATAGCTGAGGTGCTACTACTACCTGACACATAGCATTACAATACTTAAGATATCAGCACTGTAATGCTTATGGTATTACATAGCATTACTACCATGTGTTGGTCATTGTTCTTAGTGTTTTGCATTTAATTTTCACAGCAACAAGAAATGGTGATCTCAATTGACAAATCACAAGTGAAAAGATCACACTGGCTTACGAAATAAGTTTGACTTATATTTCTATTTCATAGTGCTTCAATGTATTTTTCACATTTTATTTGATTCTTATAAGCAACCACATGAGGTAAATAGGACAGGCATTTCCCCCCCCTATGTTACAGAGGAAACTAAAGCTGAGTTCCTTGCCCAAGATCAAAAGGGTAAGTGCAATAAAAACTAGATCCTAACCTAGGATTTGTCAATCACCATACTATATCTACAACAAAATGAACAGATGAGCCCTGGATGGTGTGGCTCAGTTGGATGAGCATCTTCTCATGCACCAAGAGATAACAGGTTTGATAAACCCGTCAGGGCACATGCCTAGGTTGCAGACCTGAATCCCAGCAGGGACGTGCAGGAAGCAGCCAATCCATGTTTTTCCCCCTTCCTCCCTCCCTCCCTCCCTCTCTAAAACCAATAAAAACATATTTAAATAGATAAAATGAACATATATAAAACTATGAATTCTGATCAATCCAACAACATAATTTCTCACAAGCTACTCATTAATGCAAAAATTCAAATTACTAGACTCTGAAATATATATTTTTAAATACAAAACTGCTGATGCTATAATGCGAAGTGTCAAAAATATAGTAAGGCAGCCCAGCTGGTGTAGCTTAGTGGTTGAGAGTGGTTGAACCAGGCGGTCATGGTTTGATTCCCGGTCAGGGCGCTAACTAGCCCAGGTTGCAAGCTTGCTCCCCAGTGTCGGTTGTGTAGGAGATAGCCGATCAATGATTCCATCATTAATGTTTCTCTCTCTCCCTTCCTCTTTGAAATCAGTAAAAATGTATTTTAAAAAAATACAGTAGGGCAGCCCTGGCCAACATGGTTCAGTTGGTTGGAACATCATCCCGTACACCAAAAAGGTGGCAAGTTTGATTCCTGGTCAGGGCACATACCCAGGTTGCAGGTTCTATCCCTGGTCAGGGTGTGTTCGGGAGGCAACTGATCTATGTTTCTCTGTCCCTTCCTTTCCATAAAATCAATTTTAAAAATTCAGCAGGGCAAAATAAGTTGGTAGCAAGAAGTCTATATTATTAATTGTCCTTAAGAGTATATTTAAATTAAACACTTCAAGTACAGACCCATTTACTAAGCATGAAAAACAAACCTGGACCTCATACCAAGTTGCTGGGCTACAACCTGCAGTTTATTTTTTGTGTAAGGTGTGTCCCAGGAGTTAAGAACACAAAAGAAAAAGAAATGACAAAAGGCTAACAGGAAGGAGGTAGACAAAAGTATATGGAGAATATCTGCATTTCTTGAGGCCTTTCCTATAGGTGAGTAATACAACTTAGCAAGTACAACAGAATGACATGTCATCAGAAATCATCTTTGGGATTCAGCCATATGTAACACCTCTATTATAGGAAAGTACTCCTAATTGTAAATCATAATCAGAAGGGTCCAAGATAAGTCAAATTTATACCACTATGATTGTACACATAGCTTATTAAAGTATGCATAAATTAATAAGAAATTGTAATTTGAGGGGAACCAAAATGCTACATAAGGACCCGTATTAGGGAGAATACTTTGTAAAGTATACGCTTGTCTAACCACTATGCTGTATACATGAAACTAATACAGAATAATATTAAGTGTAAAATAAAATTGAAAAAAATTCTAAATATAAAAACAAAGTAAAAGTCATATACATCCAACACAGTTTACATTGACCAAAGCTGGTTATCCACATTAATACATACCTGATAGAGTTCTTCTAAATTGTACTTAATCGAAGTACTATTCTGGATAGCTTCCACTGCTTCTTTCAGTTTCTGCCATGTTTCATCTGTGTAGTTTTCTGGTAATTTAGGCTTATCTAGATAATACATAAAAGTTGATATCAGAATAAATATGTAGGATAGAGCAACATAACTTGTCAGAACAACAGAAGGATCCATAAAAAATATTACTAATTTTTAAGGGTAAATTGTGATCTTTATAATTATTACACTTGAATATTAAAGTAACCACTGTATTTAGGCTTAGTATAAAGAATAAAATTTGAAATGGCAGAATATTAATTAAATCATTCTGAGTCACCTATTAAAACTTAAAGTGAGGTTTCTACTATTGACTGTATTGCTACAAAAAATAAAAATTCAAGAATGACAAATAAAAAAGCAATCCTGATCTTATTCCATCAAGTGTGAAACCTCAGTCAACATGAATTTTATACCGGAATTTTAAAATACTGAGAACCTATTATATACAATGTACTTTATAAACACCTTAATTTTCCTAATGTCTTGAGCAAAATATCTTTTTCCCTATTTTGCAACTGAGAAAATTAAAGCTGGAACATTTATTTAGTAAGGTTTGCCCAAGGTCACTATAGTCAGTCAGTGGCAAAATTGGGATTCTAATCCAAGTCTGTTTGGCCCCCACATTTATGCAGGGTCTACATAACTGGAGACAACCATTTTTAATTGAGGTTTGAATTTAAACTACATTGAGCATAGTGAGATTTTAAAAAATTAAAACACCCCAATGACTTCAGAACCTATGTAGCATTTTCAGAAAGGAAAGGAACATGTTAACCCAGGCTTTAATTCCTTTATTAGCAACGAGTATTTTTTTTAATTAAAACATCTAAATGCCTTAATAATGTGTTTTCTGTTTAAGAGAGAGAGAAAAAATCCAAACAAAATCTGAAACCAGTATGCAAATGCAATTAGGATCATAGCTTATCCATTTAAAAACCCTTGGCTATAAATCGATGTATTTTAAGTGAAACAGTGAACATATTAGTCAATTGTAATTTATATCTACTTCAGAAAAGTCTACTATTAAATAGTAGGAAGATTACAACACAGTCTTGAGAGCCTGGGAATGGAAGAGGAGTGATAGAAAAAAAAAAAGGTAAAAAATAAACAACACTATAACCCTCTACTTGAGATAAAATAGAGCATATTCCTGACTTCTAAATTAATGTTGCAAACACAAGCATGGAAAATCTATTTTCCCAATATTGATATTTAGTCACAAGGCACTAATCTGGTAATTACTTTAGTTCATTCATTTACTTCTCCATTTTACAGTTTAGCATCTATTACCTGCCAGCTAAGAGTGTTGAAAAAGTCAGAAAAATAGAAACACAACCAACAGATGCAAACTAATTCAGCTCAATTGACATTTTTAAATTGCTAATGTTATATTTGTATCAATGTATTCGTAATACTCTCAATCACTTCTCAAACAGAAAAATGAACAAATGTTCTGAAAAGTTGCAGGTCAATACTTCAAAAAACATTTTAATGGAAAAATATAGGTATAGCAATTTTTCCTATCTTTAGATTAGTAGTACAGAGTTACTACTTCTGTGTATATACAGCATTTTTCACTTCCAAACTCTACCTTTGGAAAGAAATGCAGAGATCATAAATATTTTTCTCCAAATATTGCTTCCACAGTAAGTTTCAAGAATATAGTACTCAACCTTATGAATCTAACTATAAATCTTTGAGTATGAAATGATCATCATTGCTACCTGCATTTCTAAAAACTGGAGAATGTGGCCTATTGGAGCACAAAAATAAAAATCCCAGCAGTGCTAAGACTGTACCTGAAATAAAAGAAGCTCTTTAGAATATAAATCTCTCACCTGTAAAATCCGGATCACTCATACTGAATGCCAATATTATAAGGAATAACAGATTAGCTACAATAAACTGAGATAGATTTCAAAATTCTGCACAGAAACACCCCAGTGTATGCTTCAGCACAAGGATACCAACCACCCCCAGAAAATGAACCCTCCACCCAAAAAAGGACCTCCCTCCACCTCATTGATTATGCATAAAACATTAGGCCACCTCTATCTGTTTAATATATTAACATAAATAGGCACGTGACCGCTCTCAAGTGTCAAATTCTTAGGTGATTATGGATTTTAGCCTTGGTTACCTTTAAAGTTCTTGATCACTAACTTCTTAGCAGAGCCAGGCTTGCTGTTAGCAAAGCTAGAGGCAGTTGTAGAAGATTTAGCCAGGCCGTTTGCGTGATGCACTGAAGCCACAGAAGAGATTAATACACTCTTATTTTTAAGTTGCTGCTGCTGAGATGTTGCAGCAGTTGGTGAAGATGAGGAGGAGGAGGAGGAGGAGGATTCCTCAGCCATCTTCGCATCAAACCCTACAAACTCCAGGGTGTCTTCAAAGCGCAGCTTCTTCTGAATCGGTACGTGGCTGGAAGCAGCCAAGGAAACCCCCACGCAGAAAGACGAGGTTGAAGGGGATGCCGAATCCCTAGGTGGTAAAGGAGGAGTGGAAGAGGAGGGAGAGGTAGAATCAAAGTCGTCTCTCTCGTTACTACTGTTACTGCCGCTACTGCTGCTGCTGCTGCTGCTGCTATTTAACTTTCTCTTCTTGGCAGAGGTGGGCGGAGTGGTGCTGGTATTACCATCAGTGGCAGATCTGACCTCCTGAGCAGCAGCAGCAGCTGAGGGACTGGGGGAAGAAAAACCTGTTGGAAACATGAAAATAGCGGGGTCAAGAGGCAGAGGAGCATCAAAAACCTACGTTTAGGTGCCTTGAGTGCGTGTAGGAGAGGTGGCAATGCTAGAGGGGGAAGGGAAGAAAGAAGAGAGGAGAAACACAGAGGACAAGAAGGAAAGTGAAGGGGGGGCTACACGGGGGGAATGGGAGGGTTTGGGAAGGCGGATAGGCTGACACCAGGAGCGAGCAGAACAAGGGTGGGGGGGGGGGAGGAGAGCGAATGAGAAGGCAGACAGGTAAACGGCCAAACCGTCCGCCTTTCCTGCTTTTCGGTCTCTCTCTCCCCCCCTTGCTGAGGGAGCGACTCAGTGAGTCTGTGAGGCAGCAGCTCCTCCCCCCCTTCTCTCCCTCTAGGAGGGAGGGGAGCTGCCCTGGTTGGGGGAAGGGGGAGCGAGCTGGGGCTTGTTATTGTCAATAGCACGAGAGGCTAAAGATGGCGCTATTTCCGGTCACGCGGCAGCGAGAGCGGGGCGGTGTCTGAACCGGAGAGTGGAGGAGGGTGGAGAGAAGCACTGCGGTCTCCAGGGGGGCGGAGGAGCTGGCAGGCGGCGGGAAAGCAGCGACCGAGGTGCTCTAGACGCTCGGACTCTAGGGCTCTCGCTCGCTCTCCCCCCCTCCATTTTTCCGCCCCCCGTTTCACTCTCCCGCCTCCATTTCACTCTCCTGCCCCCCGCTCACTCCCGCTCCCCCTCTCACTCTCCCGTTCCCCCTCTCTCTCCTGCTCCCTCTTCTCACTCCTTCCCTCCCCAAGCCAAACAGCACTCTCCTCACCCGGCTCCCCGAAACTCCCACCGGCTCCTTAACGGTCCCGCGGGAAGCTCCGTGCCGCAGCGTCCTTACCGGAAGTGACTGAAGAGATACTTTTCATAGCTCCCAGATCCAGAAGCCCCCAGGTCCGCAGGACTTGGGGGGTGTGGGGGAGGGGGGGAAAGGGTGAGAGCTTTGGCCCCGGCGGAGAGGGCGGGCCTTCGAGACACCTTCGGAGCTACTGATTGGAGCTTTGTGAACGGAAGGCCGGCGCGGGGCGAGGGGGGGCGGGGGAGAGAAAGGTGGTGGGAGACGGGATCCGGACGGATCCCAAAAGGGAGGGAAGGTGGTGACTGTGAGGGGCGGAGTGAGCTAGATGGGAAAATAGGGGAGGAGGAAAAGAGGGATGGAGAAAGGGAGGAAGTAAAGAGTAAGGGAAGGGAGAATGGAAACTTTGAAAGAGATAAAGGAATAAGGAGTGGCAAGGGAAGGAGTAACCCGAAGTGGATAAAAACATCATCGTGCCACTATGTCTGCTGCTAGGGAGGAATGTCATGATAGGAATGGGAAAACAGTTTAGATAGCAAGAAAAGAGTTTTTGATTTGGTTGAGCTGTGAATTGTTTCTCTTATGTCAAGGACACCAGTGACTCAATACTGAATAGGGCCTGAGTTTTTATATCTTTCTCAGTTATGTAGCTGCGAACGCTTTTTCCTTCCTACGGAGCATTTTATAAGATGGCAAGCCAGAGTTAACAGTGCATTCTAAGGCTGAGAAACAGGAAGGTAACTAACGTACCCTCCCCCCAAACACACACACCACACCACAATTCCCAGGACCAACCTGACTCCATCAGTCATACCCAGTAGTATACAGACTAAATAAAATCATTTAATTTCACTAAATCTCAGCTCATATACATTGTCTAAAAGGAGAAATTTTAGGAGAATGTTGGTTAAAAATATTGAAACAATATTTTCTATCATTGTATTCCACGACCCCAATTTTTGATTACTCATAAGAACAAACCTCTAAATGTTGTTAAATGGTAAACCTTGTAAATTCCTTGCTGGGAGTTTTTATTTAAGCTGAGAACATTGGGGGGTGGGAGAGAACAAAATGTCAAATAAAGCTAAATTTGCCAACCTGTTGATTGTTCTAACTGGAGAAACATTCAACAAGCATGTATTGAGAGACTTTATATACTAGAAACTATGCCAGGCCCTGCCATTGAGAAGCCAGTGAGGTAAGAGAGTTTCAAAACTAATTTCCATATACTACTATAACAGGTGTAAAAGTGCTGTGGAAACAGGTGAAATAAGAAATTTGGGGGAATTTTGTAATGGAGCTTCATAGAAGAATTGACGTTCATGCTGGGTCTTAAAGTGGGAGTTGCCAAAAAGACGAGGAGAAAGAAAGTAAAAGACATTTCTGGGCAGTGGGAAATAAGCAAAGGAGGGAATTTTGAGAGGGCCTGGCCTACTTATAGAAATATGGGGAGTGTAGTGGGGCTGAAAAGTAGGATGTGTCTGGTTGGAAGTAAGGAAGGTGAGGCTCAAGAGTGCCTGGCACAAAAAGCAAAAAAATTTGCAGTCTACCCTGTAAACTAGGATAGACAGCATGGAAACCAGCAAGCAAGCTGGGCCTTTAAAAGCAGGGAAGTGACTGGATTATGTGTGGAATAAAAGCAGTTTGTGCCCTGGCTGGTGTAGCTCGTAGTTAGAAAGTCTGCCCTCAGTCTCGGGTTTGATTCCATGTACCTGGATTGCAGGTTAGATACGTGGTTGGCTGCATGCAAGAGGCAACCAATTGAGAAGTCTGATACAGAGTTTCTCTCCTTCGCTCCCTCCCTTCCATTGTCTCTCAAAATCAATGGGGAAAAAAATGTTGTTGGGTGAGGATTCATGAAAAAAAAATGTTTTTTTAAGAAAAGCAGTTTGTATCCTATAACTTGAGATAGACCTATCAAAACCCTAAGAATAAATAAATTTTCTAACTTTGTTTGCACAGGCTCACTGTTCTTTTTTATTAGTTTTTGTTGTTTTCACTTTGTTTTTTTGTCTTGAAAATTCCTTAGTTAAAATGCAAATCCTCCTAGAAAAGGTACCACACTGGGCCATTATCAGCTTTGTGCTGTTGGATTAGCCAGCTGAGAGCAAGGCTGTAGTGGAACTTAGGCTCCTGGGCCCCACAAAAATAGGAAGATAGAGGCCTGAACAGGGGAAGACGGACTCCTGTCGGCTTTTAATGTACCATATGGTTCTCAGTGCCTAATATGAGACTGTAAACTCTTAAGACCAAGGAAGGTATCCAAAAACATTAAACCTTTATTGTGTCTCACATTTCACAGGATGCTGAACATGTATATATGCAGAGTAAATACTTATTGAATGGAATATTTCATTGAATGAGAATAAATAATTCCATGGTTAATTTTCAGGATTATGAACAAGGTTGTTCTAATTCATGCAGTTATATTCCTAAAACGGGTGTATGGATCGGTCAGCTGATAATGCCCTAAAAGTACCTCTACTAGGAGGATTTGCATTTTAACCAAGAACTATGCAAAACAAAAATGTGGGTCCTGTTCTAATTAATGAATTATATTCCTTGGAACGATGTATGGAAGTGCTAGCTATTTTTTAAATGACAAATATTAGTGCAACTGAAAGGCAGTGGGCATAAAGATAAAAGAAAACTGGTTTGCCACACAAAGATAAACTTTTATAAATAACATAAAGGATAGGCTGAGGCCTGTTAATATTCAACTACATTCTAGTAATAATAGCTCCTAATCTGACATGGTTATCTAAATCCTTCACTCTCTGGAGTTGTGTGTTAGTTATGAAAGCACAGATCCTTGGCTCTTGAGCTCTAGTTTAATTTCATTGGTCCAATAGTCCAACCTACTATTTAAGTTTTCTGTGAAATAGCCTCGAGTGAGTTTTGTGGGAAAAATATTTTTTTCTTAGTGATTAATAATAATCTTCCTTTTGACCCTTCATAGCCTCATTTTACTTTGTGCCAGGTTAGTCCTCGATAAATAGCACATCTTAATATGTATATGTTATTTTAATGGTGATATTTACATTTTATGGCACAAACCAACTTAGATATTATATAATGTGTGAGGACCAGAACATTGTGTCTTCTTGACCCCTTGGATCAATCTAAAGGAAGAAAAACCTCCCACATTGCTTTGTAAAACATCATTTACTTCAAGAATCAACTGAGGCTAGCTTAAAGCGTAAGTGTATATTCTGTACATCCAATGTTAAACACATCCTCAACATAGAAAAACATTTTTCAACTTTGAAATCACTGAAACCACAATAATGTAGACATGCAGTGTAGGACACCATACAATTATGGCCATTATCAGACTAAACTATATTGGGTACTTAACACATATTCCATATATTAGAATATTTCATTTTGTGAGTTCAATTCATACATTAAAAACAGTAATTAAATTTTACAATGCTGCCAAATGATTCATAGTTATTATTGGCCTTTTAATCAAGTAAATAAACGAATGTGTGGGTACTTATAAAGGCAAATATATGCATAAAGGAAGAAATACGATGAGGGCTAGTTTTTCTAAATTCCATTCCTGTACTTCTGTAGGCATCTCTCTAAAAAGGCAGAGTGTAACCTGTTTCCCTGTTTTCATCAAGGGAATTCCCGAGTGCTTGATTTTTATCCAGATAGCTCAGAGCAGGGGCTTGTCAAAGCGATAGACACTCCTGGAAGCCTTGTTTTCCATGAGATTTTTGATAAAAATAAGAGATACTGCTTGCTCAGAATACCAAAGATGTTTCTGCAGCCATATGTTTAAAACTGTGTCCAGAAAACAAACAAACTTCTGGGTAAAAGGTTACCCATGTTCTCTATTCACTTTTATGAAGGACCACTTTTGAAGCAGGGAAATATAGCAAAGGCCATCCAAGCAGTGATGAGATGAGAAACACTATATCATAATAAGGGCTTTGTTATGCTATCAACAGCAAGGCGCTGCTATGGGATGACTGGGGAGGCCAAAGTTCAGGCAAAGATGATCCAGCTACACAATGTGAACTGACCCTTTATCCATCCTGGAATTGCTTTTTATAAAAGACAAATGAATAACAAATGCTGTGAAGCATCCATCTTATATAAAAACTGCTGTTTGAAATTTTAACCCTGCTATTTGGCTTGCTTGCTTAAATAATAAGGAAAATAAGACTACTCCCACTTCAGAGAGGCTATTATACCTTACCTGGATGAAATGATCAGTGCTGGCACCAGGCCAGAACTTTGGTTGCAGTCTCAAGGCCCCAGCACATAGGGGCTCTTTAAGAATTTGCAAAGGGGGCCAGAAACACCCCATATTTGGGAGACACAGAAGGTAAAAACATATAAATAGGGAAAGTTCCTCCATGTTGGGCCCAGCATTTGAGAGGCAGTTTTCTCTGAACCGGCACGTAATAAATGTAACTCCATCTCTCCAAGTATTACTTGATTCTTCTCCGGTTTTCTGTAACAGCTGAACCCTTAGTGCTTAGTAAAATGTAAATAAGCAACACAGTTCTCATTTGTAAAAAATCATTTATCTGTTATGTAAAATTGTCTCATCTACTAAAGAACTACTGACTCGGGTACATCAACAACCATTTGAGGACTTAGTTCCTTAGCTCAGAGATTTTATCTAAGGTCATACCCAGGAGCCATCTGGAAAGCAGATTTAAGGACCAAGAAGGCCAGGTCATTTACTCTGGAGGTTTGGGAATGAGAGACTGAATCTGCCATAGGTTAACTGCACTTGCTTATTATGGAATTTCTGGGCCTATTTTTAACCCTTTGTTCACTTTAGCAATGATTCTCGCAGTTCCCCCACCCTCACCCTGCTTAAAGGTTTGATCTTCAAATGACGTTCAACTTTTTCTTTTTCTCAAGAGCAGAGCCAATTTAAGTTTAAATTTAAGGTTCCCATCTCTGACAGCACAACAGAATTGCCTGAGGAGCTTCAAAAAAAACACCTTTGTTCAGGTCTGAACCTAGTCCAAGTAAATTAGAATCTCTGTGAGTAAGGTCTCAACTTTCAGTGTTCTAAAGAGGCTATCTGGGTGTTTCTACATAAACCAGAGTAGAGACCACAAGTGAAGGTGAAGTAAGTACCATTGTGATTTGAATGGGGCTGATAAGCCTACTTTGTACTCCCTTTAATGCCTAAAATTTAAATTGTTTATTCATTCCATTTGATTAAAAATACCCTTCTCTAGGAATCATTTTTTTTCAAGTGCAAATTAGCCAGGGAGAATCCAGTGGTAAACAGAACTAGAAATAGGCATTGCAGTTGGTGGGGGGGGGGGGAGTGGGGTAAAGTTACAGTCAAGGGAGGAAAGATTTTAGAGAGTACCTTTTTGCTAACTTCACAGTATTGCCTGGGGCAAATCCAACTTTGTGAACTAAATATTTTAGACCTAGTCAAATTTGACAGTTCATTTTACCTAGCAAACTATCTTAGAAAATTTAAGTATTTTTAATAAGCAAAACAAAGAGCAGACATTAGTAGTGTAAATTTGAAACTATCCATAAATGCCCAACTTCTGAACTATTACCATATGGATGTTTCTATTTCCAAGTGATCAGTTTTTCCTAATTCTATTAAATGTTCTTCATTCCCACCAATAGCATTATTTCTCTTGCCAATTCATTTGGTCATTCCACAAAAATGTATTGAGCAACTACTCCAGGACAACATGGTGCTAGATGTCATAAAAGGATACAGAACTAATACAAAATTCCATTTGCAATTGATTTTACAGGTTTTCCAGACACTTTCACACACAATCTTATTTTGTCCTCATAGTCACAATGTGAGATAAGTCAAAGCCATTCCCATTTTACAGATGAGAAACAGGCTCAAGGAAGGAGGTTAAAAGGACTTGTCAAAGACACAAACCCCACAGACTTAAACCAAACCTATTTTTTTTTCTAATTCCAAATATAGTACTTCTCATCCTTGACAATTTATCAGACATGCCCAAAAATTGTCTCAAATAATAGACAAGCCCAGCCTGGTGTAGCTCAGCAGTTGAGCATCAACCCAGAAACCAAGAGGTCACTGGTTCAATTCCCGGTCAGGGCATATGCCCAGGTTTCAGACTCAATCTCCAATGGGAGGCATGCAGGAGTCAGCCTATTGATGTTTCTCTCTCATCATTGGTGTTTCTATCCCTTTCTCCCTCTCCCTTTCTCTCTAAAGTTAATAAAAATATAATAGACAAGTTAGGAAAAGATGTTCAGAGCCCCACTCACCAGGAGAAAAAAAATGAGGAATCATAAAATAACTCCTTTATTGAGATGAGCCAAATCACAGTGTCCAAAAGAAGGTCAAGCTTGGATTCAGTCCAGGCCATCCTTAAGCTGGAAGGACACAGCAGCAAGAAGTGTACATTCAAGGAAACAGTGGTTCCCTGCTGGTTTTGCTCAGTGGTTAGAGTATTATCCCCTCCTCACCAAAGGGTTTTGGGTTCAATTCCTGGTCAAGGGCACGTACCTACTACGTTGCAAGTTAATCCTGGCCCAGTGGGAGCTCCTGTGGGAGGCAGCAAATTGATGTCTCTTCTCACATTGATGCTTTCTCTCCCCCTCCCTCCCTCCCTTCCACTCTCTCTAAAAATCCACTCTCTCTAAAAAACTCAATGGAAAAAAATATCCTTGGGTGAGGATTAACAACAAAAAAAGGAGTCAGTGGCAATTTGACTCTAGGAAATCAGTGGGTTCTGTGGCTGGACACTCACTCAGCCATTGGCTGATCTCCACTGGGTGTAGAAATCAGCTCCTTCTACTAGCCAAATCCAGGCAAACATTGGATAAACACTGCCTGAGGACCCATTATGATCCAGTCACTGAGCGTAAAAAGACAATCCTTGACCTCAAGCAGTTCTCAATTGGCCTAGTGCAGTGGTCAACAAACTGTGGCTAGCAAGTCACATTCGGCTCTTTGGCCCCTTGAGTGTAGCTCTTCCACAAAATACCACGTGTGGGCGCGCACGTACAGTGCGATTGAAACTTCGTGGCCCTTCATGGCCCATGCACAGAAGTCCGTTTTTGGCTCTCAAAAGAAATTTCAATCGTTGTACTGTTGATATTTGGCTCTGTTGACTAATGAGTTTGCCGACCACTGGCCTAGGGGGTGAGGAAGATAATTAACAGGACCCAGAGATGAAAGCTGCTAGGAACCCAGAGATACTTGTAAGGTGGGTGGGAGAGAGGAAAGGTAGGGGTGAGGAGAAGAGTTTCCAGAAAGAATAGTTCAATTTAAATCCCTGAAGATAAGTGGGAATTAGCCAGGCTAGGGAGTAGGAGGGAGCAGGAGGCACAAAGGAAAACAGGGAGCATGCTTAAATCCTTAAGGTGAGGAAGAATAAATAAGGCATATTCAGGAGACTATTTCTCAGAATAGTTTCATTCTTTTTTTTAGTTTCCTTTTTTTATTTCAAGAAAAACGATTTTAAATATAATAATGTTGCATGTAATAAACCTTAATATTTCAAGAAAAATGATCTTAAATATAATAAACATTACATGCAATAAACATTAATATCTCAAGAAAAACTTTTAAATATGATGTTACATACAATAAACACCAATTATTCAAGAAAATGATCTTACAGATAATATTACATGCAACAAATATTAATATTTCAAAAAAAGGATTTTAAGTATATTAATATCAAACTGTACCAACATAGTATGGTATCACAAAAGTTGTAGGAAATACTAAAAATCTGCAAGTAACAGGATTACTTGTATTATATTCTGGTGTATTTTCCCCCTTTGGCTCTATTTTTGTTCATCAGTTTATGTTCATTATATTCCACAAATGAATGAGATCATATGATATTTATCTTTCTCTGACTGGGTTATTTCACTTAGCATAATGCTTAATTCTATTTTGTTAGATGTGAGTATTGCTACTCCACCTTTTTTTCTTTTAAATTTGCATGAAAAAAAATTTCCATCCCTTCATTTTCATCCTGCTTGTGTCTTGTTTTTCAGTGGGTCTCTTGAAGACAGCATATAGTTGGGTCATGTTTTTCTTATATCCATTCAGCTATCCTACACCTTTTGATTAGAGCATTTAATCCATTTATGTTTAGGATTATTATTGAGATACTTATTTATAGCCATTTTAATTCTGTATGGCTAGGTTTCTCTCTCTCTATCTTCTCAGCAGTCCCTTTAGCTTTCATTCTTAACCAGAAACTTTGGAGTGCTAAGGAGGAAAATAAAGGCAGCATCCCAGTCTCAAATCGTGTAATGTAAGTGATTTTCTTTTCCTTTTTAAAAAATGTTTTTTTTTAATTATTTGAGAGAGAGAGAGAGAGAGAGAGAGAGAGAGAGAGAGAGAAGGAGGGAGGAGTAATGGAGAGGAAGAGGGAGAGAGAGAAAAACATGGATAGGTTGCATCCTCCAGGCACCCCAATCTGGGGTGGAAATCACAACCTTTTGGGGTGGACTGCCAGAGCTATAAAGCAGTAATTTCCAACCTTTTTCATCTCATGGCACACATAAATTAATTACTAAAATTCTGCAGCACACCAAAAAAATATTTTTTGCTATTCTGACAAAAAATAGGTATGATTTTGATTTGCAAAAAATAATAGTAATTGCCTATCCTTTTTGCTCCAAAGTGATTTTTATTTTTTTGCTATCATCTTTTACCCCCTCTATGCCCTCTTCCACCCCTACTATCACACACTAATGTCTGTGTCCCCAAGTTCTCACATTTTTTTTTCCTCAATCTTCCCACCCGACCCCACCCCCAGTTGTCTGCCTGCTCTCTATCATGAGTCTGTCTCAATTTGCTTGGTAGTTCAGTGTGCTCATTAATGAGTGAAATATGAGTGAAATCATATGGTATTTGTCTTTCTCTGACTGGCTTATTTCACTTAGCATAATATTTTCCAGGTCCATTCATGCTATCACAAAGGGCAAAATTTTCTTCCTTTTTATGGCAGAGTAGTATAGTATTCTATTGTATAAAGGTACCATAGCTTTTTTATCCACTTATCTACTGATGAACACTTGGGCTGTTTCCAGATCTTGGCTATTGTAAATATGTAGGGGTACATATATTCTTTTGAATTAGTGTTTTGGGCTTCTTTGGATAAGTTCCCAGAAGAGGAATAGCTGGGTCATAAGGCAGTTCCATTTTTAAAATTTTGAAGTAACTTCATACTGCTTTCCACAATGGCTGCATTCCCACCAACAGTGCGCCAAGATTCCCTTTTCTCCACATTCTTGCCAACACTTGTTATTTGTTGATTTATTGATGATAGCCATTCTGACAGGTGTGAGGTAGTATGTCATTGTGATTTTATTTTATTTATTTTTCTCGAAGAATATGTACAGGATACTATAGTTTTTTTGTTTGCCGTAATATATTTGTATTGAGGGAGAGGAAGGGAGAGGGATAGAGAGAAACATCAATGATGAAAGAGGAACATAATTGATCAGCTGCCTCCTGTATGCCCCCTAGTGGGTATCTAGCCTGCAATCCTGGCATGTGCCCTGACCAGGAATTGAACCAGCAACCTCTTGGTTCCTGGGTTGATGCTCAACTGTTGAGCCACACCAACCACACTCATTGTGGTTTTAATTTGTAATCTCTGATGATTAGTGACATTGAGCATCCTTTCATATGTCTATTTGTCATCTGTATGTCCTCTTTGAAGAAGTGTCTATTCAGGTCCTTTGCCAATTTTTTTTTTTTGGTGTTGAGTTTTATAAGTTCTTTATAAATTTTGGATATTAACCCCTTATCAGATGTATCATTGATGAATATGTTCTCCCATTCAGTGGTTTGTCTTTTCATTCTGTTGATGGTTTCCTTTGCTGTGCAAAAACTCTTTAGTTTGATGTAGTTCCATTTGTTTATTTTTCTTTTGTTTCTCTTGCCCAAGGAGATAGATCAGAAAAAATACTGCTGTGAGAAATACCTGAGATTTTACTGCCTATGTTTTCATCTAAGATTTTTATGGCTTCCAGTCCAGCATTTAAGTCGTTAATTCATTTCAAGTTTATTCTTGTGAGAGGTGTAAGAAGATGGTCTACTTTCTTTTTTTGCAAGTAACTGTCCTATTTTCCCAACACCATTTATTGAAAAGACTATCTTTAGTCCCTTGTATGTTTTTACCTCCTTTGTCAAGTATTAATTGACTATAAAGGCATGGATTCATTTTGGGGGTCTTCTGTTCTGTAAACCTATGTCTGTTTTATGCCAGTACCATGCTGTTTTGATAACTATGGCCTTATAGTATAGTTTGATATCAGGTAGGGTGATTCCTTCAACTTTGTTCTTCTTTCTCAAGATTGCCATTTCTATTATGGTTCCATGCACATTTTTAATAATACTAGTATATTTTCATTGATTTCAGAGAGGAAGGGAGAGGGAGAGAGAGATAGAAACATCAATGATGAGAGAGAATCATTGATCAGCTGCCTCCTGCATACTCCCTACAGGGGCATGTGCCCTGATTGGAATTTAACTGTGACCTCTTGCTTCATAGGTCAACTGTCAGCCACCAAGCTACAATGGCCAGAAGGTTCCATACAAATTTTTGAAGCATTTATTCTAGTTCTGTGAAATGCTCCGTTGATATTTGTGAAATGCATTTGTAGGTGCTTATCCTATCTAATAAAAGGGTAATATGCAAATTAACCATCACTCCATCACAAAGATGGTGGTGGACAGTCCCCTCAGCCTCGCCAGAGTCCCCCAGTCCTGGGGAGGGGGTGGCCACTGAGAGTGGGCAATGTGAGAGGCCTGACAGAATGCTTGCTTTCTCACGGCGGCTATGAGACAAGCGTTCCGCCCCAACTGAAGAGGGCCTCTGGGCAGCATGTGCACGAGTGGAGTGGTCAGTGCAGGATGCTTGCCTTGTTGCCATGGCAACAAGGCAAGCGATGGCAACAAGGCAAGCGTCCCACACCAGCTGCGGAGGGCCTCTGGGCCATAGCCTTTGGGCAGTGGGCTCAGAGCGGCCAGGCCCTGTAGAGAGCTACTGGTGCATAGATTCATGCGCAGGGCTACTAGTACCTGTATATGAGGATTTCTGGTACCAAGAATTAACCAGTCATCCCTGGCTGGTGTGGCCCACGTATTGGAGGGTCCCGGGTTCCATTCCCAATCAAGGGCACATATATGGGTTGTAGGTTTGGTCCTTTGGGAGGCAATCAATCAATGTGTCTCTCTCACATTAATATTTTTCTCTTTCCACCTCTCCCACACTTTTACTCTCTCTAAAAGAAAGTCAATGGGGAAAAAAAAAAAAGAATTGACTTGTCAGATGCCTTTATTTTGCCACATGACCAATAAGATGCAACTCTAGCCCTAGCCTGTTTGGCTCAGTGGACAGAGTGTTGGCCTGTGGACCAAAGGGTCCTAGGTTCGATTCCAGTCAGGAGCAGTCTCTTCCCTGACCTGGGTCCTGGCCAGGGCTTGTGCAGGAGGCAACCAATTGATGTATTTCTCTCACATTGATGTTTCTGTCTGTCTTTCCTGTGTCATGCCAGCACAACAAAGGGTTCGAGGAGCCTTAGGGAGGGCCATTGAAGGAAGAAGAAAAGACAAAGAGAATAAGCTGGGTCTATGTGGATCTTTTGTGCCTGTCTGAGACCACAGAACAGATCCAGATGGCAAGCTGAGCCTTTATTTTATAGTCAGAGGTAAACAAGGTAGTGGTCTCCATAGTTACAATGTTCTTGTGAGTTTCACTTGTTTTGGCAGCACTTGCTACACCTCCCACAGCCCATTAGCTACCCAGGAAGGATCTAGGTAGCTCATATGGTCAAGCTTAATTATGCTAAGAGGGCTGTGCCCTCTAAGCTGGGACTTGTTTGAGGCTTTGCCAGCAGGACAGTCTGAGGTTTAACCCTATATCCACTCCCTACACTTTCCCTAAAAAAAAATCAATGGAAAGATATCCTCGGGTGAGGATTAATAACAACAAAAAAGATGCAACTCTATTATATGACCGACATATTTATGATTCAAGTCATGGCATTTACACCAGTTAGCTATTGTGTTTGGCTGTTGTCATTTTTTTTTTAATTTAACAATCTAAGGAAAAGAGGTCAGTGCCCCTGACTAAATAGTTGGATATTGCATGTTTTAAAGTCTTTTGGCACACCAGTTGAAAATCGCTGCCTTAAAGTAATTTCTAGGCCTCTTAGCACCAGGCCTTACTCCTATATCCTACATATTGTTAGAGCTGTGGCTACTGGTAATAATTCTTTTTTTAAAATATGTTTTTATTGATTTTCTTTTTTTTTAGAGATGGTAACATCCATGAGAGATAAACATTGATCAGCTGTCTCCTGCATGCCTCCTGCTGGAATCTAGCCTGCAACCTGAGCATGTGCCCTTACTAGTAATCTAAGGGAGACTTCTTGGTTCATAGGTCAACACTCAACCTCTGAGCCACCCCTGCTGCACTACTGGTAATAATTTTTGCTTTGAGCCATACTAATTCAGGAATTGGACTTACAGGTTGGGCTTATCCTTAGATATAGGAGCTCAGAATCACAATGGCAGGGTTGTGTGTCGCGGGGTGGTGGTGGTGGTGGTGGTGGTGCTGATGAGCCATTGGAAATAAGATAATGAGAAAGAAGTGAGATAATAGAAATGAACATATGACCAAGACTGGACAACATTATAGGGATTCATATGAATGAGATCAGTGTTTGAGAATGATGGCCAGTGGACCAAACACAGCCAGTTGCCTGTTTTTCTAAATAATTTTTATTGGAACACTGCCATCCTCATTCATCTACATATTTTCTGTGGCTGCTTTTGTGTTAAAACAACAGAGTTCAGTAGTTGTCATAGGCCTTAAGGCCCGAAGGGCCAAAAATATTTCCTATCTAGTCTTTTACAGAAAAAAAATAAATAAATGCTGACCCTTGCCAAAAATGCTAAGGATGTCTGTTCCTAGTTTGAATGAACATACTATAAACTCCAAAGAGGGGGAAAAGAATATTACTTGATAGGATGGCTAAATAAATTGTGGTATATTCACACAATAAAATATTATACAGCATTGAAAATGAATTCCAACTACATGCATAAATCATAGAAATAATATAACATGGAAAAATCAAATCACAGAAGAACACATGATTATTTATAAATATTTTTTTATTTCAGAGAGGGGGAGAGAGAGAGAAACATCAATTATGAGAGAGAATCATTGTTAGGCTGCTTCCTGCATGCCCCACATCAAGGATCGAGCCCTTGACTAGAATCGAACCTGGGATACTTCAGTCCACAGGCTGAAGCTTTATCCACTTAGCCAAACCAGTCAGGGCAGAATACATACGATTTGATAACTTTATTGTAAAGCTCAAAAGTAAGGACAACTTATGGATATACATGGTAAAACTATTAACATTTATAAGGGAAATAATAAACACAAAATCCAGGATAGGGGATTGATTGCTCTGCAGAAAGCCAGAGGGCAGAATTTAGGTGGATTCAAAAGCATTGATAGCGTTCTAGTTCTTAAGCTGATGGTGGGTTCATGGAGGTTTGCTTTATTATTATAAATCACATGTCACAAATGTTCCTTTGTAAGTATTAAAATTATATAATTAAAAGTTTTTAAAAGTCAAAGTTAAACTCTGGAGCATAGCAGTTTGGGAAAAGAATAGCTGTCAGGGATTGCAAATGACAACTAAGACTGATTTTCAGTGCATTTAAGAATTTTTTGTGGGTTCTCTGAAATTACTTGGGGGCTAGAGGGAGAACTGTCCAACTTGGTAGAAGAATAGACTTTCCTTGATCAACAAGATAGGGGCTTAGAGTTGTAATTTGTATACTAATTATACAAATCTGAACTTAGTTTATAGTATCAAGATATGAAATCTGGAGACCTTTGGGTTACTTGAAAAAAGGAATAGTGTGTACAAATACATGGAGGTATGAGAAAAACCATGACACATTTAAGCAAACGCATGTTTTATCATGCTGTGTGAGAGAGAAACATCTATGTGAGAGAGACACGTTCTTTGGGTAGGACTGGGAATCAAACCTGTGATCTTTTAGTCTGAGGGCCGAGGCTCTAACCACTGAGAAAAAGAGCTTATACGCATGTATGCAGAACCTATGGACACAGATAATAGGGTGGCAAGGGCTTGGGGTGGGGTGGGAACCGGGTGGAGGGAAGCTATGGGGGGGAAAAGAAGGACATCTGTAATAATCTCAACAATAAAGATACAAATGTAAAAGCAAATTTTTAAATATGTTTTCATTGATTTTTTTAGAGAAAGAGAGTGAGAGAAAGAAACATTGATCTGAAACAGAAACATACATCAGTTTCTTCCTGCACACACCTGGACTAGGGATCCAATCTGCAACCTGGATATGTGCTCTGACCTGGAATCGAAACAGTGACCTTCCGGTGCATGGGACAATGCTCAACCAACTGAGCCACACCAGGTAGGGCCTACTATCACTTTTAAAAAAATTCTAATCATCAAAGTTGATTGTGGTTTCTTCTTACTCTTTCCTTACTTTTGCTGGACTGACTGTTCCTAACGGTGTTCCAGTTACAACTGTTCAACAGGCTGCACCTGCATAGGAGCTGGTGGGCAGGGATGGGGGCAGGGACTTGTTCCACCAGGACATGCTGCTGCTACCAGGGGTGGGCTCACTGGTGGAGTCACATGTAGGCCCACCATGTCACCCAGCCAAGGGGGGAAGGGATAAGGATAGGGGTGGGGCCTTGGCAGAGAGCTATCTGCACTCCTGCACCAGGGTCTGAAGTATGGAGAGGAAGGGAGAGCAGATGGGAAGTTAGGGGGTTTAGGCCAGGAGGGGAGAACAGACAGGCAGTTAGGGGGATCAGGCTACGAGGGGAGAGCATTGGGGACATCAGGCAGGCAGGAGAGCAGTTAGGGGCAACAAGTTGGCAGGCAGGTAAGCACTTAGGAGCCAGTGGTTCTGGATTGCAAGAGGGATTTCAGATTGGAGAGGGGGCAGGCCAGGTTGAGAGGACCCCCTACCCCCGTGCACAAATTTCATGCACCGGGCCTCTAGTCTATAAAATAAAAGCCTAAGCAACTGTTATGGTGGATTGACCAGAACGACTGGTCGCTATAATGTGCACTGACCATCAGGGTCCAGATGCTCAATGCAGGAGCTGTCTCCTGGTGGTCAGTGCACTCCTACAGAGGGAGCGCTGCTCAGCCAGAAGCTGGGCTCACAGCTGGTGAGCACAAAGGTGGTAGTGGGAGCCTCTCCTACCTCCGCAGCAGCACTAAGGAGCAATTAGCTGAGCAGTAAGGACCAGTGAGCAGGTGGCCCATAAGGAGCAAGGAGTCCTGAACTGTGAGAGGGATGTCCGACTGAGGAAAGCAGGCCTAAACCAGCAGGTGGACATCCTCCAATGGGTTCTAGACTGTGAGAGGGCACAGGCCAGGCTGAGGGACCCCCCTTCAATGCATGAATTTCATGCACTAGGCCTCTAGTATACTAATAGGAAGCTTTGGTATTTTTTAAATTATATTTTGATTGATTTCAGATAAGAAGGGAGAGGGGGAGAGAGAGAGAGATAGAAACATCAATGATGAGAGAGAATCATTGATTGGCTGCCTCCTATATGTCCTTTACTGAGCCTGCAACCTGGGAATGTGCCCGGACTGGAAATCAAACCATGATCTTCTGGTTGATAGGTCAATGCTCAACCACTAAGCTATACCAGTTGGGCAACTTTGATTTTTAAAAAATATATTTTATTTATTTTTTACAGAGAGGAAGGGAGAGAGATAGAGAGTCAGAAACATCAATGAGAGAGTGTCATCGATCAGCTGCCTCCTGCACAACCCCCAATGGGGAATGTGTACATAACCAAGATACATGCCCTCGACTGGAATCGAACCTGGGACCTTCCGGTCCGCAGGCTGAGGCTCTATTCACTGAGCCAAACCGGTTTTGGCCAACTTTGATATTTTTAAATAGTATCATTACTGTACATATAGCTCCAAAATTTGCTTTTTGTTTTCTACTTAAGGGCTTTTTTTATTCTTGAGAGTATTGCAGATTTCCCCCATTTCCCATCTCTATAACCCC
Source organism: Lasiurus cinereus (assembly GCA_011751065.1). Classification (NCBI taxonomy): domain Eukaryota; kingdom Metazoa; phylum Chordata; class Mammalia; order Chiroptera; family Vespertilionidae; genus Lasiurus; species Lasiurus cinereus. Next base: position 30,787,555 of record JAAGEH010000015.1, on the reverse strand, counting down.
CTCTACCCAACCTTTCCCAGGCCTTTATCACACTACTAGAGGCCCAGTGCATGAAATTCATGCACTCAGTGAGTTCCTCAGCCCGGCCGGCACCCTCTCATAGTCTGGGAGCCCGTGGGGAGCAGGCCTAAGCTGGCTTTTGGAAATCCATAGCACTGCCGTGGAGGTGGGAGAGGCTACCACCACAGCCGCTGTGCTCGCCAGCTGTGAGCCTAGCTTCTGCCTGAGCAGTGTTCTCCCTGTGGGAGTGCACTGACCATCAGGGGGCAGTTTCTGCATTGAGCATCTGCCTCCTGGTGATCAGTGCGCCTCATAGCAACCAGTCTTTCTGCTGTTCAGTTGATTTGCATATTAGCCTTTCAGTATATAAGTTTGTCTGTGTCCAGGGGCTATCTATGCATATATATTCTTTGGTTAACCTTTTCCCATCCCTTACCCCCTCCCCTCTGAGATATGTTATTCTGTTTCATGCATCCATGTCTCTGGACATATTTTGTTTGGCAGTTTATTTATTTTTATTTATTTTACTTTTTAAATATCTTTTTATTGATTTTAGAGATGAAGGAAGAGGGAGAGAGAAAGATAGAAATACCAATGATGAGAGAGAATCATTGATCAACTGCCTCCTGCATGCTCCCTACTGTGGATCTAGCCCATAACCCAGGCATGTGCCCTTGACTGAAATTGAACCTGGGGCCCTTCAGTCCATAGGCCAATACTATCCACTGAGCCAATACAGCTGGGTGGCAGTTTATTTTATTCATTATATTCCACATATAAGTGAGATCATGTGATATTTGTTTTTCTCTGACTGGCTTATTTCTCTTAGTATAATAAGCTCCAGGTCTATCCATGGTGTTGCAAAGGGTAAGAGAGCCTTCTTTTTTGAAGCCACATAGTATTTTTTTTAGTGTTAAACAGCTATTTTAAAATTTTATTTATCTTCATTGTTAAGGGTATTACAAATGTCCTCCATTGCCTCACTCCATCCCATTCCTACCCTGTCCCAGGTTTTCACCACAATATTGTCTGTGTCCATGGATTATGTATATCTATACTAATAATAGAGAAATATGCAAATTGGCCAGGATGCCATAACATAACGACCAGACAGCAGGGGCATGAGACTACATGGTTCCTGGCTGAAGTGGGGGACTTCAGGTTGCACCCCCTTCTGGCAGGGCTTGATGGGGACTTCAGGACATACCCTCTACCCCAGTGGGGCTTGACAGAGGACCTCAGGCCAAGCCCCCACCTGGTGGAGCTTGACAGGGGAACTCAGGCCGCGCCCCCTGCACTGGACCAGGGGACCTGAAGCTGTGTCCCCTGCCCAGCAGGGCTTGATGGGGGACCTAAGGCCAAGTCCCCTGCCCTAGCACCAGGTTGGGAAACCTGAGGTTGCAATGAGAGACCTGAGGCTGCACCCCCTGCCCAGCAGGGCTTGACAGGGGACCTGAGATTGTAATCCTCACCTGACGCTGGGCCAGGGGATCTGAGGCTGTGCCCCATGCCTGGAGGGGCTTGAAGAGGGTGGGGCCATCTGTGTCTGGGTCTCACCCAATGAGGATGGGGACAGTTGGGTCTGGGTCTCCTGTGTTTTTGAAGTGCATGCAGGTGGTGGGCAGGGACTTGACTCTGGGTCCTGAGGCATGCCCCAGACTCTGACAGGAGGCAGATGTTTACATACATTTTACTAATTTTCTTTCATCTCTGACACTTAGAGAGAAAGGGCAAATAGCAATATTAAACTATTTCCTCTAATTAATTCCCTTTTAATATGCACAAATTTTGTGCACCAGGCCACTAGTATGCATATAAGTTATTGGGTTATTCTCTGCCCACCCCTTCTTACTCACTTCCCTCTGAGATCTGTCAATCTGTGCCACACTACCATGCCTCTAGGCCCATGGTTGGCAAACTGTGGCTCTCGAGCCACATGCGGCTCTTTGGCCCCTTGAGTGTGGCTCTTCCACAAAACACTATGGCCTGGGTGAGTCTATTTTGAAGAAATGGCATTAGAAGAAGTTTAAGTTAAAAAAATTTGGCTCTCAAAAGAAATTTCAATCATTGTACTGTTGATATTTGGCTCTGTTGACTAATGAGTTTGCCAACCATGCTCTAGGCATATTTTGTTTAGCAGTTTACTTTGTTCATTAGATTCCACATATAAGTAAAATCATACTTATCTTCTCTGACTGGCTTCTTTCGCTTAGTCATAATATTCTCCAGGTCCCTTCACATCTCAAAGGATAAGAGATCCTTCTTTTTTATAACTGCATAGTATTCCTTTATAAAAATGTACCATAGCTTTTTTTTATCCACTCATCTACTGATGAGCACTTGGACTGTTTCCAGATCTTAGCTATTGTAAATAGTGCTGCTATGAACATTGGGGTGCATATATTCTTTCTGATTGGTGTTTCAGGATTCTTATAATATACTAAAGGCTCCATGCATGAATTCGTGCATGGGTGGGGTCCCTTGGCCTGGCCATGATCAGGGCCCGAGGGAAGCCACAGGAGGTTGGCCTGCCAGGGGGAGAGGCTGCGGGTTTGGCTGGCTGCAGGAGGTTGGCTGTGGGAGTGCAATGACCACCAGGGGCAGCTCCTGTGTTGAGCATCTGCCCCCTGGTGGTCAGTGTGCATCACAGCAACTGATCATTCAGTCGTTCAGTTGCTTAGGCTTTTTTATATATATAGATTTCCAGAAGTGGGATTGGTAGGTCATAAGGCAGTTCCATTTTTAATTTTTTTGAGGAAACTCATACTGTTTTCCATAGGGGTTGCACCTTTTGCATTCCCACCACCAGTGTACTAAGGTTCCTTTTTCTTTACATCTTCACTGAAGGGTCTCAGGTTTCATTCCTGGTCAAGTGCATGTACCTGGATTTTGGGTTTGCTCCCCACATCCGGTGGTGGTATGTGCAAGAGACAACCAGTTGATGTGTCTTTTTCACATTAATATTTATCTCTCTCTCTCTCTCACCAGCTTCTTCTCTCTCTTTCATTTTTTCTGAAGAGCAATGGAAAAAATATTCTTAGGTGAGGATTAAATAAATAAATAAATACATAAATAAAAAATACTGCTATGTGAGATGTCTTTGAGATTTTATTGCCTATTTTATTTTAGGATTCTTATGGTTTCATGACTTACATTTAAGTCTTTTATTCATTTTGAGTTTATTCTTGTGTATGGTATAAGTTGGTATTCTAGTTCCATTGTTTTTTTTACATACTCCTGTTCAATTTTCCCAAGGCAATTTATTGCAGAGACTTAACTCCATTGTATGCCTTAACTAAATTGTATGTTCTTGCCTTCTTTGTCAAATATTAATTGGCCATAATGGTATAGGTTGATTTCCTGGGCTCTCTGTTCTGTTCTATTGATGTATATGCCTATTTTTGTGCCAGTACCAAGCTGTTTTGATTACAATAGCTTTTTTTATTGATTTTTTACAGAGAGGAAGGGAGAGGGATAGAGAGTTAGAAACATTGATGAGAGAGAGACATCGATCAGCTGCCTCCTGCACGCCCCCTACTGAGGATGTGCCCGCAACCAGATACATGCCCTTGACTGGAATTGAACCTGGGACCTTTCAGTCTGCAGGCCGATGCTCTTTCCACTGAGCCAAACCGGTTTCGGCTGATTACAATGGCTTTGTAGTGTAGTTTAATAGCTGGTATTATGATCCCTCCAACTTCTTATTTCTCAATATTTCTAAGACTATTCAGGGTCTTTTTGGTTCCATATAAAGTTTTGGAATATTTGTTCTAGATCTGTGAAATATGCTGTCAGTATTTTAATAAGGATTGTATTGATTCTATAATTTGCTTTTGGTGTTATGGACATTTTAACGATGTTAATTCTTCATATCCAGAAGCACAGTATGTTCTTCTACTTGTTTGTATCTTCCTCTATTAATTTTTCCAATGTCCTATAGTTTTCATAATATAGGTCTTTTACCTCCATGATTAGGTTTATTCCTAGTATCTTATTTTTTGTTGCAATGGTAAGTAGGTTGTTTTCTTAATTTCTTTTTCTGATAGTTCATTATTGGTACATAGAAATGCTATCAATTTCTAAATATTAATTTTGTATCCTGCTACTTTTCCAAATTAGTTTATTAGACCATTTTTGATGGAGTCGTTAGGGTTTTCTATGTACAATATCATGTCATCTATAAATGATGATAGTTTTACTTCTTCCTTTCCAATTAGAAGCCTTTTATTTCTTCTTCTTATCTGATTGCTGTGGTTAGGACTTCCAGTGCCATGTTGAATAAGAGTGGTGAAAGTAGGCATCCCTGTCATGTTCCTGATCTTAAGGGAAACGCTTTTAGTTTTTGCCCACTGAGTATGATGTTGGCTGTATGTTTGTCATATATGCCCTTTATTATGTTGAGGTCTCATTCCTATTCCCACTTTGCTGAGAGTTTTTATTACAAATGGGTGATGGATTTTGTTGAATTCTTTTTCTGTGTCTGTTGATATTATCATGTGATTTTTATTCTTTTTTTATGTTAAAAAAGATGGCACATTTATTGCTACATAAATGTTATATACATATGGTGTTTTCTGTTACAGTAACAGAAAAATTTTGAACTTCTTGCTGCTGGTTGAAAAGATTTATCAATAATACCTTGAATTTGACACAGGATACAAATCTGCAATAAACCAACAATGGAAACTGGAGAACAAGATGAGAAGCAACTCATCTCGGACAATTAGCTCTTACAATACTCCATAGGTACTACACGGTATGCTAGAGTCCTACTATGGTCTTAAAATGCTATTGTAAATTTCTGATATTAATGAACAGGTTATGGTAAATAACCCTACATTTTTACTACCTAATATAATAAAATAAAGTAAGAAACTTTTTACTGAAAACTTTTTGATTTCAAAAATCTAGAAAGAGTAATATTTAGAATTCAAGAAATTTTCTTATAAGATTATTGTATAAAAGACTAGCTACAGTGAAAAATAAGCCAAATTTTTTTTTTCTCTCTATTTTATGAAGGAAAGCTTCTGGGCATACTGCAAAGTCTAATATAGCGAAAAAAACAAGCTCTGAAGGAAAAGGCCAGGCAGTGGCCTATGTTCACTCACACATCATAAGCAACAATTTCTGTTTAGCTGATTAACACTGAAATGAAGAAAAAGGCCACAGAGAGAGTCTGATGTAATCGGAGAATATATGCAAATTAAAGTAACTAAAAAGTCCACTAAGTCCACAAAAGACTGACTTGTTAGGAATCATCCTGATTAGAGGATCTTAAGTTTGTCCTGTTTTTTGTTCTTTCAAATGAACAGAAATCTTTAAGCTACGTAAGTGATTTGGGTCCTTTCTTCTGTGTGCTGATTGCCACTGTTGATACTGGCTGTAAGAAATTATTAAGCTAAGGCAACCTTGTTTAGCATATTTTTCTCTCCCAGGGTAGTTGTGGTGGAAGACAAATTTCATGGAAGTTCAAAGTGCTTATTATGTCTAACAAAAAACAACTCTTAAGGGTAAGAGACAGAGGGGTGCATTAGTGCACAGAATTAAGATGGACTGACAAGCACTGGTTTAATGCTAATCTGGCTTATCTTCTTGGGGCAGGGCAGATGGTTTGCAGCTGATTAAATCACCCACTGAATTCTTCTCCACTGCCCACCCATCCAAACGACAGAAAAATAAAGGCGAGGAAAAGGAAACATGGGTGACCACTGCTCTTGTATCCCATTTAGTAACCAGCCTCAGAGTGGTATGTTCATTTATCACACTACCTGCCTTGGTGACTACTGAGTTTTGGGTCACCATAACTACAGCCTGAAATCTTCTTTGTGTTTTAAGTCCGTTTTGTGCTTACTTATAGCTAAAACTTTTAAGTACTATATGTAGTACTTATTGTTTGGAAAACAAAGCAATTTCTAAATAGTAGATTCTTCCCTTATAATTTACACTTCCTGCTATTACAAGCTTTACTATGAAACCTAGAAGCTTGAAAAGTCTTGCTTATTATTAGAAATAAAGCAATATGTATTTTGGGGAAAATCTAGGGGGACAAAATGTCCCCTTTCAAAATCGTAGCTAAGTTACGGTCACAGATGGTCTCTGCTTATCTTTGTAAGGTAAATAAGCAAAGCACAGAGGGCTACACTGAGGATTCTGGACTGTGACCATAAACTACTCCATTTCAGAGACCAAATATAACACCCACCAAAAGAAAAGAAAAATGAATGAAAAAATGAAAGCGAGAGAAAAGCTATACCAAGTAGTATTTTCCTATTTTATGAAAAGCAGTATTCATATGGCAAAAGGATAAGAGAGGGCAACAAAAGACTTTTCCCTTCCTTTTTAAGACACTAACAGGTATGCCGGGAATGCTAAGGGCCAATGGTTGTCACTGCTTTGTTCTCTGCACGTGAACAGCTTTAAGGAATGCTGGCATCAGCTGAGTGTACATCAGCTTTCCACATTAACTTTTTCCCTTTATATGTAGACCTTACAGTTCCATAACAATAAATAAAATTTGTAGTTACAATGCATTTGTCAATTCAGTTTAGGCACAAGGCAACTTCCACTGTGAGTGGAGAGATCGAGACAATCTCTGATTGTGCAGAAGCGACACACTGCTTGCGACAAAATGACACGTTGATGAGCTTCCTATCTTTACTTCTGATGAAGTGCTGACCAGTTGCTTTGATCGTAGAATTACATTTGAGTTTCTTGCTTCAAGTGTCTTGTTTTTTCTTCTCCCTTCTATCAGGTTTGTCTTCAGATAATCTGAGTTGTCCAGTCCTTATGAGGAGAGTTCACCTGCTATCTAGCCTACTGATAACTCTGGAACTGGTTGATGTTTACATATGACCCATAGGGTTGGTAGCTTCACTAAGCCCAGGATGAGTTCCTGGTAGTGTGGTTGGCGGCTCTGCCGATACGGCAGAAACTTTTTCTTCTTCCCTTCTTTTAAGGCAGGCTGCTTTGGGGTTCAGATTCCTCTCTCTGACTTGCTGTTCAAGACTAAGGATGACTGCCACAGCCTGGTGAAGAATAAGGAGTTTTGTTTGGGGGTTTTCACTCTTTAAATGAAGTTGACACATTCGACCAAGCTCTTTGAATGCCTCGTTGATATCCCGTACACGCAAGCGCTCTCTGGCATTGTTAGCCATCCGCCTTTCCTTCTTCCTTTCTATCTTCTGTTCTGGGTTCAAATCCTCATTTTCATTAGTACTACTTGTTCTGCCTCTAGATGAAACCTTGATATCTTTTTGGGAGGATTCATCATCTGATTTCATGTCATCTGATGAAGGAGGTTCATGAAAGTTTTCATCTTTCTCTTTGTTTTCAGTCTTGATTTCTGCTGGAACAACAGTTCCAGACTGACTTTGCAAGCCACCTCTATAATTTTCTTGTGTTTTATGGTTCAAATCTGTGCTTGAAGCAGTGACTGTACTAGACAAGACTGAATGATTGCCATTGAGACTGACAGAGTCTTCTCGATGAGTTCCAACCATTGAAGCAGATCGACTGCTTGTAACAAGGCTTGATCCACCATAGTTTGAATTGAGGCTTCCAATTGGTGCATTGTGGGGTGGTCCCAATAAACTGTGTATATCACTGTGACCAGCAGGTAAATTGGTGGAAGGTCCCACAGCATGGTTCCGCAGCACATGGATAGCATCATCCAGTCTATCTAAACCATCCTCCATTCGAGATTGCAGGGAGTGGAGTGAGTTTTCATAGCTTGGAGATGAAGGAGCTTGCCCTCCAGGTCTAGGCCACTGACTAGTACCTGTGAGAGGTGAGGGTGATCCAACCGGTGTTGATGGATTTGATGGAAAACTACTGCTGGTATGGTCAGGAGAATAAATAGATGCCAAAGCCTTTCCAAGTGCATCACCTGTCTGTGAGCCAGCAGCATTCCCTCTGGTTCCTAGAATGCTGTCTGATCCATTGATGGGAGGAGTGTGTGAAGCAGCAACATAAGGTGAACTGCTGGTACTGCCACGATGGAAGCTGGATATTGGTGGAAGACTCGTGTTTATGTCTGTTGGTGAAACTGAGTGTGGAGGATAACTCAAGCGGTCATGTGAATGAAGGCTGCCATAACTACTGGATTGAGACATGTGGGAAGTAGAGGTCCCCAGAATTCCACCAAAACCAGGCTGGCTTATCCCATTTGATGAACTCCAAAGATCAGAAGAACTGTGGGTCCCATCTTGCATAAAGAAATGGCTAGCAAACATACTGGTTGGTGGCTTGGGACATGGATAACTAGGAGATTCACGGTTGAAATCATCTGAATTTGGGGATGGTGCATATACAGAAGAAGGCAAACCAGGAGGCACCTTTCTGACTTTCTTTGCTTGCAAAGGATCAAGTGCTGCAGAGTCATGGAGTGGTCTTCTCCTGGAACTTGTGGCGGAGAACGAGTAGTATGGTGTCCCAGGTTTTCCTGAAGAAGAAAGCTGTGCTGGGCTTCCAAGCCCTATATCTTGTCTCAGGAGACTAGATTGACAGCCTGGTAATCCAGTGTCTCTGATGTACAGGGAAAATGAGCCCCTCTGATGTTTTTCCCATCAGATTTGAGTTCATGAAAGGTGTTGGGGACAGGCCTTCATGGGCCCCTAATCGACTGTCATTCAAGTGATCACTGTAATGAGGGCTGTCTGTAAAACCCTCAGCTTTTTGCTGCTCCTCTGGGTCTCCGTGAGCCCCTCTCTTTCCCTCTAGTTGTAGAATTTCCACTCAGCCAGCTTTCCTGTGGTTCTGGATGATGTCCGTTCTGTCTTTTAGTTGTAGTTTTGAAATTGTTGTGCGAGGCAGCAGTGTAGGTGTTTACCTATGCCACCATTTTGGATTCCTCTCTGCCATGTAGATTTTAAAATGGTCCAAGGGTGTCTGTCTTCTGGTGTTCACGCCCTCTAGATGAGTCATAAGAGGGGCTTGGTTGACCACTTGTTCCCCAAGATGGTGTACTTCCTCGTTCATCCATACCTGATCCACTGAACTGACTGCTTCCCAGTGTTGTTGGTCTGGTTTTCCCACTATTAACAGGTGAGGAAAACATCGCACTGAAGTCCAGCAGGTCGCTCAGCTCCTTGTCGGTCCCTATCGCGGCCATGCTCTGCTGCTGAGGATTCATCTTGGGCCACTTCTAGCAGGTCCTGCCCCCCCGTCTCCGCATCCAACCACCCCGATTAAAGTTCACTTTGCCCCGCATGAGCTCTCTAATCCAGGCGGGGGGAGGCGGCTCTCGGGCCTGGCCGCCCCTTCTTCCCGGGGCAGGCTGGCGGCCCCCCCAATAGAACTTGTGGGTCTCCTCAGGCGGACATTTTTTTCGCTGAAGCGGCCTCAGCACTGCGCTCGGCTGGGCTCCGGATCCCTCCACACTGGGAAGAGCTCGGCTTTGATTTTTATGCTTCATTTTGTTTATGTGATGTATCACATATTTTGATTTGTGAATATTGTACCAGCCTTGCATCCCTAGAATAAATACCATTGGTCATGGTGTATGATCTTTTTAATGTAATCCTGGATCAGATTTGCTAATATTTTGTTGAGTATTTTAGTACCTATGTTCATCAGGGATATTGGCCTATAATTTTCTTTTGTTCTAGTTTATCTAGTTTTGAAATTAGCATAATTCTGGCCTCATAAAAAGAGCTTGAAAGTCTTCCTTCTTGAATTTTTTTTGGATAGTTTGAGGAGGGTAGATGGTAATTTTTTAAATGTTTGGTAAAACTCGTCTGTGAAGCTACCTGATCTAGGACTTTTGTTTGCTGGCAGTATTTTTTTTTTTAGACTACTGCTTCAATTTAATTAGTTATCAGTCTGTTCAGTTTCCTTATTCTTCCTAATTGAGTTTTAGAAGATTGTATGTTTCTAGGAATTTGTCCATTTTGCCCAGGTTATCCAATTTGTTGGCCTATAGTTTTTAATAATATTCTTTTACAATCCTTTGTATTTCTGTGATGTCAGTTGTTATTTTCCCTCTTTCATTTCTGATTTATTTATTTGGGTCCTCTGTCTTTTTTTTTCTTGATGAGTCTGGCTAAAGATTTATCAATCTTGTTTATCTTTTTAAAGAATGAGCTCTTGGTTTCATTGATCTTTTGTATTATTATTATTTTTAGTTCCTATGTCATTTGTTTCCACTCTGATCTTTATTATTTAATTTCTTCTACTTACTATTGGATTACAATTTTCTTTTTAAACTTAATGAATGTACTTTGAAAAAAACCCTTAATATACTTTGGAGATCTTTCTATGATAGCACATAAAGATCTATATCATTCTGTTTAAGGGATGCATACTATTTTATAGTAAACATATACTACATTTTTATTTTTATTTTTATTTTTTTGAGCTCAGAATATTCATAATTTACTCAAGCACAACCACACAGTATACAGCGGTTTTGATGGATGGACACTCTTCAGGTGAGCCAGGTGGTAGAGGTGAAATATCTTCCAGACAAATTATTCTATGACATCAAGCAGGCTAGAGTCCTGAGTAGATTAGCAAGTGGGATCCAGTTTCAGAAAGTGTCATTTATACCTTAAACTTAGGAGGCATCTACCAGAGTGTGTATTCTGATAAAAGGGATGGCATTCAGGTAAATGGGGGTAAAAGCTTATCCTCTGGTGTTGTTCCTCTGAGAAAGTAAAACATTACCTGCGTGTTTAAAGCTTTTCTCTAGTGTGTGCTCTTGGGTGTTCCATGAGGGAAGGTTTGTAGCAAAACGATTTCCCACATTCAGTACATTCATGTGGACCTTTTCCAGTGTGAACACTGTCATGTGTAATGAAAGTAGAGCGTCTGCTGAAGGACTTCCCACAGTCACTACACTCATAAGGTTTTTCTCCTCTGTGAACTCTGTTGTGTTGAATGAGATTAGACCTTTTGCTAAATGACTTCCCACAGTCACTGCACTCATATGGTTTTTCTGCAGTGTGAACTCTGTTGTGATTATTGAGGTGAGATTTATCATGAAATGACTTCCCACATTCAATATACTCATAAGGTTTTTCTGCAGTGTAAATTCTGTAGTGATTAATGATGCTCAATTTTTGAAAGAAGCACTTTTCACATGCACTACATTGATATCGTTTTTCTCCAGTGTGAACTCTGTGGTGGATAAGCAGGTGATGGTTGTGCCTAAAAGATTTTCCACATTCACTACAATTGTAAGGTTTTTCTCCAGTGTGAACTCTGTGGTGTTTAGTGAGGATAGACTTCTGATGGAAGCACTTCCCACATTCACTATACTCATACGTGTTTTTTTTTTTTCCAATGTGACCTCTCTTGTAGGTAAATAGGTTATAATTATAATTTCGCCTAAATGATTTTCCTACATTTGTAAGGTCTTTCACTACATTTGTAAGGTCTTTTTCTCCAGTGTGAACTTTATGGTGTTTAGTGTGCTAAGACATTTGCTTGAAGGGCTTCCCACAGTGAGTACACTGATAAAACTTCCCTCCTGTGTGAACTCTATTGAGGTTGAAGGTACTTCTGAAAACTTTCTTACATAGATTACACTCATATTTCACTTCCCCAGAGGATACTCCCTGATGTTGAACAAGGTTCTTAGCATGGCTGGCAGCTTTTTCACAATAATCCCATTGGTGATGCCTATTTTTATTGAGAAATTCCTCTGAAATATCACTGCCACTCTGTGGCTCCTCAATGCTGAGAGGAGACTGGTGCTTCACAAGTTCTGACATGACTGGGAACTCTTCCCCTAGCTCCCTACTGGTTGAAGGCAGCCGTGATTCATAGAAACTGAACTTGGTCACAAACGAGGTCCTCTCCACAGCTTCTTTCCAGGGCTTCTCTCCATTGATGTTCCTCTCTTGCTGCTGAGGGTTTGCACTGAAACAGAAGTCTCTCACACATGCATTAGTGAAGAAGCCTTTCTGCTCAAAGTCTGCTTCCTGTGACTCAGTCAGGTGCAGAATATCTTTGAACACAGTGAAACACCTCCAATAGAGATCGGTCCTCTGGGTTGCTGGAGTTGTCTTAGTAGCACTAACTGGTGACTGTCCTTGTACAAATACACGCTGCTCAGAACAGGTCTCTGCAACATCTGTTTTATGCCAACAACCTCAGCTTTTTGCAGCTCCTCTGGGTCTCTGTGAGCCCCTCTCTTTCCCTCTAGTTGTAGAACTTCCACTCAGCCAGCTTTCCTGTGGTTCTGGATGGTGTCCGTTCTGTCTTTTAGTTGTAGTTTTGAAATTGTTGTGCGAGGCAGCAGTATAGGTGTTTACCTATGCCGCCATCTTGGATTCTCCAATCCATATACTACATTTTTAAACCATTCCCATATCTATTTATATAAAAGGCTAATATGTAAAGTATTCCCTCAGGAGTTCCACTGGGAGACTGGGAGTTCAATCGCTTGCTATGACGTGTTCTGATCACCAGGGGGCAGTGTGGAATGAAGGAAGGCTCCATTCAGCAGCCAGGGAAGGGAAGCCCCAATTGGCCCTGATCACTAGTCAGGCCTAGGGGCCCTACCCATGCATGAATTTCATGCACCGGGCCTCTAGTTTTTGTATACTTGGTTATTTCCTTTTTTTTTTGCTATGACAATCATGTAGTAGTGAATATCCTGTAACAGATATTTGTGAATGTGTACAAGTAGCTTTGAGGATTTATTTGGAGAAGTAGTATTGTGTCAAGGGGGAGGTATATTTAAATATATTTTATTGATTTTTTACAGAAAGGAAGGGAGAGGGATAGAGAGTTAGAAACATTGATGAGGGAGAAACATCAATCATCTGCCTCCTGCACACTTCCTACTGGGGATGTGTCTGAAACCAAGGCACATATCCTTGACTGGAATCGAACCTGGGACCTTTCAGTCCACAGGCCAATGCTCTATCCATTGAGCCAAGCCAGTTTTGGCAAGGGGAAGGTATATTTAAACATTTTTTAAAAAAATATATTTTATTGATTTTTCACAGAGAGGAAGGGAGAAGGATAGAAAGTCAGAAACATCAATGAGAGAGACATCGATCAGCCGCCTCCTGCACACCCCACACTGGAGATGTGCTCGCAAGCAAGGTACATGCCCCCGACCGGAATCGAACCCGGGACCTTTCAGTCCGCAGGCCGACGCTCTATCCACTGAGCCAAACTGGTCTTGGCATATTTAAACTTTTGATAGATTGCCATGTTACTCTTCAGAAATGTTGTGCATATACTCCCACTGTCAGAATGACTGCTGATTTCCCCCACCATTAGTAATACTCAATACTATCAAACTTTAAAGGTGTTCTTTTTGCCAAAATATTACACAAATTTATTCTCACTATGAAACAACCACAGGAAAGCAAAAGCAGAAATGCCCTCTTTACCATCATCCCTTAATAACAATCTTGGGAAATTTATTTCCACCTTGCTATTAATTTTCTATTGATGGTTTCATTATGCTTCATCTTCTTAGAAATAACTTCTTAATAATTAACTCAAGCTTCCTAGACATATTCTTAAAAAAAATTATTTGGACTTACCTCTAAGTTTTATTAGTTCATTGACTCACCATTATCTTCTAAGATGGACTCATCATCATTCTCATCCCCTGATCCAGGTGACTGTGACATTGTCTATTTTTGGGATGCTATGTTAGAAAACAGAAAATTCACTTTTACAGTAGCCCTCTCCCATATCATTATGGTGTCATGGATTCATTGACTCTAGTTTCTCAATCAATTTTACCCTATTTGTTTCATATCTTCAAGAAAATCCTGATAATGTTGGTCTGTTAATCACACCCTTCACTGTTATCCCTTGTGGTTATGACTATTTTTATTTTTTTTCTTTCATTTAAAGCTAATTTGGGGAGAAAAACACATTTGTTCAGACTAACATCTTAAACTGAAAGTATAACATGTCCTTTTAAATATTATGATGGCTTAAGCCCCTGCTGGCTTGAATGCTAAGAAATAGTCTCCCTTCAAAGTATCCTCCAGCTAATTTGGAGGGTTTTCCAAAGTATAATCTTACTTGTGATCTGAATCAAGTCTCTCATTATCTTTTATTTTATTATTTTCAACAGGCTATAGTGCTGTGGCTGTTGAGGGTCCTCTTGTGGTCAGATAACTATGGCTCTAACATTTTTTTCTCTAAATTCTCTATATCACAGGTGAGTAAAGGCTGTTACTTCTAATATGCTTCTTCTACATTTTTTGGTATAATGAAAGGAAGTGTAACATAAAGAATAATTTAAAATTGCCCAAAAATGAGACATCACTGAGACTCTTGATCAAAAGCAGATAAACAGTTCCTAATGAATACCCAACCTGCATTTTACCATCTCCAATGGGGAGTTAACTTACCGAACCAATAGGATTTGTTGTTGTCCTGTCGTATATCTAGTCGGATCTAAAACCAGAGGGTTAAGAAGAGTTTTAGTAAACAGTAATCACCATAGCAACGTTTGTGCTCTTTCTTCACGTGAAGTTCTACCCATGGATTTTATGTATATTTAATGATTTCAAGGATGATTGACAGCAGATTTGACCAATCCCTTCAGGGGAAACCCTACTAGCCCAGCAAGGGCCTGGTTGGCACCAAACGCAAAAAATAAAAATAAAAATAAAACTCAGATAATCTGAAATAGATACATTTCCCCAAGTCTGGGTTATTCTGTACAAAGACGGGCCCAATTCCTACCTGACACTGCTAGAGACTCCCTCCTGCCTTTGTGATAACACACCAGTGGGGAAGGGGTGGGGTTTCAGACTCCCACCTACTCTCCATAGAAGTGGGAGGGGAGAGGGAACTAGGGGGTGGAGGTGCGGATTGGAGCCTGCCAAAGTTGGAGTCTAAACACCCCACTTGGCTATTCCTGGCGTGGGTGAAGCTGGGGCTGCATTTTTTCCCATTGCGGGTGACTAAAGTAAATCAGTTATCTAAAATTTTCTGTCTTGCTAGATTGCTCCTTTCATGATTCTTTGTCTAGTGAGAGCAAAATTTTATGAGAGCTTTAGTTGTCTGTGCTGGTTAGTGTTTCACGCATATGTTTTTCCACTATTGTGAATGGGATACGTTTTTTCCTGTTTCTATTTCTGTTCTTGCTAAAATAAAAGAAAGTTATTGGTATATAATAATAAAATGTTAATTGTAAAATCTAAGTGGGGGGTATATTGGTGTTCCTGGTAAAATTCTTTAAACGGTTCTGTCTGAAAATTATTATAATAAAAGTTGGAAAATAGTGAAACAAAAGGGAGCTCCTTTATAATACTTAAAAAAAAAAGAAAGCTATGGGATTCAGTATATTTATCTTACATCAGCTTTTATCAGTTAAGACTTTTGTTTGCAGGTGACAGGTATTCAACTTGAATAAGTTTAAGGAGAATATGGAGTTCATTTTTTTTTTAACTCAGAAGGTTAGGACAGATCTCAGACAGGCCAGAGACTCAAATGATATTAGGCTCTCACTCATCTCTTCATTTCTATTCTCAGCTTCTTTCTTTTTTGCATTGCCTCATTCTCTAAGATTCTTCTAAATAGTAGAGAGGGCTACCAACTGCTCTTAGGATTCAAGATCCAAAGAAAAGAGAAAGCTACTTCTTTACCTCTGATTTGGAATATTCTAAGAAAGGTCTTAAATCTCTGGCCTGGGTCACATGCCTTCCCTTTGGAGCTGCCACTGTGTCCAGCAGAATTTGATTTTATGGGTAGCTCATCCAGGGATAGGGGCCCAGCCAGGCACGTGTATATGAGGAATGGCGTAGGGCAGTCTCATAGCCCATCCTACCAGAACAGTGAGTGAGGCAAAGACCTCCAAAGGAAGAAGAGTGCTATTATCAGAAGCAGAGAGAAAGGAATGCTGGGCAAACCAAAACATAAATTTCTCAGTTTTAATAGTTTTTAAATTGCATTTCTTGGATTCCCAATGCATATAATCATATCACCTGCAAACAATTATTCTTTTTTCCTCTTTTTGTCTTTCTTCCTTTTAGATTTATACAGGTTATTTCTTTTCTTGGTTCATTATATTTCAGAACCTTCAGAACATTATGGAGGACATCCGTGTCTTATTTGTGAATTTCATGGGAAGTGATTATGATGCTTGCTCATGTTTTTTTTTTTTTGATACTCTTTAGAAAGTTCTATTCTATTGAGTTTTTATAAGGAATGGCTGCGGATTTTATTAATTAATTAATTTTTATTGAGGTAACATTAGTTAACAAATTTCAGGTATATCACATTATAATTCAGTACCTATATGCTCTATTATATGCTTACCACCAAAAGTCTAGTTTCCATCCATTAATATAAATTTGATCCCCTTTACACATTTCACTCTCCTTCCCCTTCCCTCTGGTAACCACCATTCTGTTTGTATCTATGAGCTTGTTTTTGTTTTGTTACATTTGTTCATTTGTTACCTTTTTGTTTTATATTCTGAGTATGAGTGAAATCATATGGTTTTTTGTTTTTTTCATCTGACATTTCATAGTAAGCATAGCAACAAGTCAAGTAAGTACACAATGCGGCAAAATATTGATATAGCTAATTTCTGGGAGATGGTATCAGAGAAGGGCACATATATTTCTATATCTATATATGTATATGTATATCTATGTGTATCATCTCCTGTAGATTTGCCAGAGAATTACATCTGTTATATATGCTGATGGCCCAAGTTGTGTAATTGGGGGTAGATTATGGCAGGAGAGGAAGGTTGGTAGAGTCCTTGTCCTTAGTTCCTAAGCACAACTCTTGGAGTGACGTAGTGGTGTTTAATGGTCTCTGAGCAGCCTATTGGTGGCATTTGCATTAAAGACCTTTCCTCTTGGTGCTGAGAGTGGCTCTACTAGAAGTGAGGAGGGCCTAGTTTGTAAAATCAGAGTTCTCTGGACTACTCTGTAATGTTGGCTGTGCAAGGGCTCAGGGGAGGTAAGAGGCCTATTTCTTAGGGTGGTGAATAGCAGGGAGCAAAAGCTGCTTTTATAGGAGGTTCACTTAAGGAAAGTTTTTCTGAGTTAGAACCTGACCTCTCAGGTTTGTATGGAATTGGGAGAAGCCCCAGAGTATGGAGGCCTTATGTCTGGACATTGTAATTGGCACTGACAGAGGCTATTGTTTACTATGTATGGTTCTGTAGAATATTTAGCAATTTTTAGGGAGCAGGGGGAACAATCTCTGTCTCCTTCATATCCACTTCAAAGTGAAGCCTCTGTGTAAGTGTGTGTGTGTGTGTGTGTGTGTGTGTGTGTGTGTTGGAGGTAGGATTAAATCTATCCTGTATTCTGCTAGTCTACAAGCATTGATTGCTAATGCCAGGATGCCACTGTTAGTAGAGGAAAGCTAGAATTTTTATACTTGGACTACCCAAAGGGATGCCTTTTTCTAATTAATTCATGTCAAGAGGGTACTTTTTCTTTCACAATTTTTTTGCTCTAGGGTGGTGCCTGCTCATTGGTGCCTTGGCTTTCTCAGAAGCATTGCTATGCAAATACTAGATTTATAAATCCTAATGTGCCTCTCTTGGAAGTCCTGAGTGATCAGAAGCTATCAGTAGAAGAGGCCCTTTTCTCTTGCCTCTCAGAGTGAGCCCTGGACACTCTTCTTGCCTCAGGCAAATTGACATAAGAAAATGACTTTGGTTAGATTAGATCAAGATGGCAACATAAATGCTTAAAACTTTGTTCCCATCTTCTCTTCCCCAAGTCTCTTAAAGCATCAAAGTAGAAAAAACAAAACACAACAACAACAAAACACACACACACACAAACAAGAGTGGTATAATTAAAGGAAAATGTACCATCAGTAGTTCAGAAATTGAGATGAATTCCTTGAGAATAGAAATCATATATGATCATATTGATAAGAGAGGAGGAGTAGCCAAGTTCAAAGCCTGCAAGAGAAAATTATTAGAGATAATCAAATCTCAGAAAGAATAAATACAAAGAGCGGGTGTAGTGGGAGCCCCCTCTGATCAACTGAAGAATTGGCCAGGAAGAAATACTCTGGAGTCCTCCACTGCCACAGTAAAATTGTTTTGGCAATTTTCAGGGAGTAGTGAGAACAGTCTCTGTCTCCTTCATACCCACTTCCAAATGAAGCCTGACAGATCAACACATGCAACCTATTTAGATAAGGCCTTCCAGCCCAGGAGATGGGCCATAACTGCAGAGTAAACTCAGGCAAATTATCTTTGCAGATGTGTTTGTCCCTTATTCACTAACATGCATAGACATTAAAGGGTCTGGAGAAAATCTACAATATAAAAGAAAAGAAGCAAAATGAATAAATAGAATAATTGGCCCTGAGTTAGAAATAATACACAGAACAAACCTCTGATTTTTAGATTCTAATTTTTCTACATATTCAGAGCACATTGCAGACAAATTCAGAACCATTGTGAATTAGTCAGGTAGGTTTCATAGCAAAATAAAAAATTAATCGTGAAAAGAACATGTAGAATATAAGAAATAGTGTGAGCCAAAAAACAGTAAAATTTTGAGTTGTCTAAATGCTAGCAAAAAAAAAGCACCACTTGAATCAAAGAATTCAGAGCTAAAATATTAAAAGAGACAAAGGAATATTTTGTAAATAAATCTTTATTGTTCTGTTTATGACAGATGTTCCTCCTTTTTCCTCCCATAGCTCCCCTCCACCTGATTCCCCATCCCCACCACACACCCTTAACCCCACAACTGTCCTCATCCATAGGTGTAAGATTTTTGTCCAATCTCTTCCTGCACCCCTCACACCCCCTTCCCCCTGAGAATTGTCAGTCCGTTTCCTTTCTATGCCCCCGATTCTATTATATTCACCAGTTTATTCTGTTCATCAGATATTTTATTCACTTGATTTTTAGATTCACTTGTTGATAGATATGGATTTGTTATCACTTTGTTGTTCATGTTTTTATCTTTACCTTTTTCTTCTTCTCCTTCTTCTTCTTCTTCTTCTTCTTCTTCTTCTTCTTCTTCTTCTTCTTCTTCTTCTTCTTCTTCTTCTTCTTCTTCTTCTTCTTCTTCTTCTTCTTCTTCTTAAAGAATACCCTTCAGCATTTCATATAATTCTGGTTTGGTGGTGCTGAACTACTTTAGCTTTTTCTTGTCTGTGAAGCTCTTTATCTGACCTTCAATTCTGAATGATAGCTTTACTGGGTAGAGTAATCTTGGTTGTAGGTTCTTGCTATTCATCACTTTGAATATTTCCTGCCACTCCCTTCTGGCCTGCATAGTTTCTGTTGAGAAATCAGATGACAGTAGTATGGGTACTCCCTTGTAGGTAACTAACTGTTTTTCTCTTGCTGCTTTCAAAATTCTCTCTTTGTCTTTTGCCCTTGGTATTTTAATTATGATGTGTCTTGGTGTGGTCCTCTTTGGATTTCTTTTGTTTGGGATTCTGCGTGCTTCCTGGACTTGTAAGTCTATTTCATTCACCAGGTAGGGGAAGTTTTCTGTCATTATTTCTTCAAATAGGTTTTCAGTATCTTGCTCTCTCTCTTCTTCTGGCACCCCCATAATTCTGATGTTGGTACACTTAAAGTTGTCCCAGAGGCTCCTTACACTATCTTCACATTTTTGGACTCTTTTTTTCTTTTTGTTTATCTGGTTGGGTGTTTCTTGCTTCCTCATATTTCAAATATTTGGTTTTATTCTTAGGGTCCTATAATCTGCTGTTAGATTTCTATATATTATTCTTTATGTCAGACAGTGCATGCTTAATTTCTGACTGGTCCTTTTCTATTTTTTTGGCATTCTCATTAAGATCCTTGAAGGTCTCACTAAGTTTCTCAGCAGTTTGTAGAAGATTCTTGAGTAACCTTGTAAATGTGGTTTTGAACTCTATGTCCAGTAGTTTGCTTTCCTCCATTTCTTTCATTTGTGACATGTTTCTTTGTCTCCACATTTTGGCTGCTTCCCTGTGTTGATGGAGTGCCTTTGTGTGCTAGTTGTCCTTTATGGTCCAGTAGCTCTGCCTCCCCAATCACCTGAGGTGGACAGTCTTGGTGCACCCCTTTGTGTTCTGGGTACAAAGTCATGTTGTAGTTAAGCCTTGATTGTTATTGGTACACTGGGAGGAATTGACCTCCAGGCCAATTGACTGTGAGGATGAGCTTTATCTATAATGGAAGAACTGCTGTGCTAGAGACACCCCTATGGGGCAGGACTTGCTTCAGTGGGGCTTTGGTCCTCACCGAGTCTGCCTCTTGAGTGTGTCATTTATGTATGTGAGGAGTTGAAATCTGGTGTTGTCTCACACTTACTTCTAGGTACACTGGCTCCTGGATCTCCAAGGAGGTGCAAATCAGCTAGTGTCTTAGGCCACCCAGCATAAGCTACAGGGAGATTTGCAGATTTCTCCTCTTTGCTTGGAGTTTGGAAGTTTTGGAGTTGTCTGACCCAGTTGCAATTTGTTAGGTTAAGCTGCAAGAAGGCAGGCCATTCATATGCAAAAGCCACTGAGCATAGGGAAGCTGCTGAGCACAGGGTCTCAGGGAAGCACTAGGCGAGGGTGTGGCAAACAGTAAAATTCTGAGTTGTCTAAATGCTAGCCAGTCAGCCCTCTGCCACATTCTGTTCTGTGTCCCAAGTCCTGTGCCCCAGCACAGTAAACAATGATTCCTGTGTGCACCTCTGGGAGAAGGCCACCCTCTCTTTCTGACTGGATGGGTGACAGTCCAGTTTATCACTTTCCTTCCTTCTTCCCTACTTTCCTTCAAAAATATATGCTTAGCACATAATATGTGCTACACATTGAATTAGGTACTGAGTAATTAACAAGCAAACCAACCTTGATGTTTGCAGCCTGAATCCTGTAGTTTAATCAGGGAGACAAACATTTAAATATTTATTAACATACACAAAAAGTTACAACTGTAATGAGTGCTCTGTAAGAGTGATCAAGGAAGGTTCCTTGAGCAAATGAAACCTCCCCCACTGGACAGTGTGGTTGAAGTGTTGATCTATGAACTAGGAGGTTATTTTTCCATTCCTGGTCAGGACACATGCCCAGGTTGCAGACTCAATCCCCAGTAGGGGGCATTCAGGAGGCAGTTAAATCAATGATTTTCTGTCATCATTGATATCTTTATCCCTTTCCTATCCATTCTCTGAAGTCAACTAAAAAACATATTAAAAGAAGAGAGAATGATTAATTGTGACAAGAGCTGCTAACAGGTCAAATAAATAGGAATGCAAACATGTCTATAACATTTGGCAACATGAGGCCATTTTTAACTTTCAATTATTTAATTCTGTATAACACACAATCCCAAAATTTAGTGACTTAAAACAGTTCATTATCATCATGTCTCATGGTAATTTGGGTCAGAAATTCAGATAAAGAATATCAAGGACAGCTCACTTATGCTTCATGACGCCTGGGCCCCTCAGCTGGGGTGACCTGAATGGCTAGGAACTAGAATAGTTTGGCATCTTTCTCTCTAGCTAGTATCTCTACCTGGAGAGTTTGGGTCTTCTCACAGAAAGATAGACTTTGGGTAGGCAGACTTGTTACATGGCATCTCAAAAGTATAAGAGTGAGTGTGCTAAGAGGCCCCAGTGGAAGCTGCAAGGCACTAAGACCAGCCCAGTTTCAAGGAGAGGGGAATTAAACTTCACCTATTGAGGGACATATAGATAGAGAAGGGGAAGAGCGGCGAGGGGTGAGGTGGGAGAGAGAGAGATGAGAGAGAGAGAGAGAGAGAGAGAGAGAGAGAGAGAGAGAGAGAGAAGAGGAGAGGAGAGGAGAGGAGAAATAAGTTAAGAGAGAAAAGGGAAAATTGATAAAGCCAGGCTTCTGAGAAAGTGGAAAGGTATGGAATTCAAAAGTCAGGAGGAGTACCCTGGCCAGTATGCTCATCCCATGAATGGAAAGGTTGTGGTTTTGATTCCTGGTGTGGACACATGCCCAGGTTGCAGGTTAGATTCCTTTGTGGGCTGGGTTTAAGAGGTAACCAATAGATGTTTCTGACCTGCATTGGTGTTTCTCTCTCTCCCCCTTCCACTCTATCTAAAATCAATTTAAAATTCATATCCTCGGGTAAGTTTTTTTTTAAAAAAGGTCAGATGGAGAGATTAGTCTCAGAAAGAGGGAGAGCTACACAAATGAAAAAAGTTAAATGGAATGAAATGAGGTAGACTGTTTTAAGTTGTATGTTTGATAGCAGGCAGATAAGAGCAGTCCTATCTTTTCTTCAAAAGTCAGGTGGAGTGCCCTGGTATTTTATGTATAAAGTAGGATGTGATGGAACAGGAGAGGGTGGTAGAAGTTTAGGAAAGTGGGAAGGGTTTGAAACAGTTTAGAAGGACTTGACAAGAGATAAGTATTAGGATTACTGGTAGACTTTTGGGTATATTCGAGGTAAAATATTTTTCTCATAAATCAACAGATTAGGCGAATAAGTAAGGATGTAGAAAAGTTCATAACACTGCTTAATAAGGTTGATTAGATATGATAAATTACCCTGTACAACCATAGAATGTATTTTTTTGCAAATGCAGAAATCATACAAGAAATATTCTCTGATCACAGAGCAATAACATGAGAAAAGAACAACAGAAAAAGAGCCAAAAATAGCAACACAATATTTTTTCCAGTTAAATTCTTTTAAATAATAGTTTCTTCAGATATAATTTACATAAATTATTTTCTTTAGATAGTAATTTGCATACTGTGCATAGTTGTGCCTCTTTCTAATTTTAGAACATTTTTATCATCCACAAAAGAGACACTTTATTCCTTAGCTGTCATATCCCATACTCTCCTTTTCCCATACTCTGGAAACCCCTAATCTACTTTCTGTCTCTATGTGTTTACCCATTCTGGAAATTCCACTCAATATGGGTTGTTTTTTTTTTTTTTGTGTGTGTGTGTGTGGCTGCTTTACTTTACCTAATATTTTCAAGGCTCATCCATGTTGTAACATGTATTAGTATTTAATTCCTTTTTACGGCCAAATAATATTCCATTGTATGAATATGCCACATTTATTTATCAATTTACCAGTTTAAGGATATTTGGGTTATTTCTACATTTTAGCAATTATGAATAATGCTATTATGAACATTCATGGGCATATATTTTCATTTCTCTTGAGCATATACTGAGGAGTGGAATTGGTGGATCATATGGTAACTCTATGTTTGACATTATCTAGAAGTACCAAACTGTTTTTCAAAGAAGTTGCACCATTTTATTTTCCAACCAGTGAAGTATGAGGTTTCGTGTCCCACATCCTCTCTAATACATACATTTGTTTTTCTAAACAAATTTTATAGTATACTATGGAAAATTTGAATTGAGTAAAGGTATGTGGGGAGATGGCATTTCTCAATGGGGAGAGTAGAGAAATACTTTATTAAAAGGTACCATTTGAAAAGAAGCCTGAAGGAAGTAAGGGAAGTAGTTATGTAGAGATTTGGAGTAGAGCTTTCCAAGTAGAAGGAGCAACCAATGTAACAATCCTAAGGTGTGTGTATGCCCAAGATGTTAGAAAAAGAGCAAGGAGGTCACTGTGACTGAAGAAGATTAAGAAAAGGCAAGAAAGGCGAGGAGGAGGAGGAGGAGGAGGAGGAAGGGGCGTGTCAAAGAGATAATAGGAATTCAATTAAAGACCATATAAGTAATTTCACAGATAATGGCTTTACTCTGGTTGAGATGGAGAACCATTGCAAAGGTTTGAGCAGGGAAGATACTTTAATTTGACTTTCATTTCTAATAGGGAAATCTGTCATATGTCAAGAATAAATTGTGGTGTAAGGAAGAAGTAAAAGACCAGCTTAGAGGCTGTTAAAATAATCCAGGCAAGAGATGATGATGACTACATCTACACAATGGAATACTATACTGCTGTAAAAAACAAAGAACTTTTTGAAAAAATATATATTTTATTGATTTTTTTTACAGAGAGGAAGGAAGAGAGATAGTTAGAAACATCGATGAGAGAGAAACACCAATCAGCTGCCTCCTGCACGCCCCCTACTGGGGATGTGCCCACAACCAAGGTACGTGCCCTTGACTGGAATCAAACCTGGGACCTTTCAGTCCGCAGGCTGACGCTCTATCCACTGAGCCAAACCGGTTTTGGCACACAGAGCTCTTAACATTTGCAATAGCATGGATGGACCCAGAGAGCATTATGCTAGGCCAGTGGTCAGCAAACTGCGGCTCGCTCAGTTTGCCGCTCTATTGACTAATGAGTTTGCTGACCATTAGGATAGGGGGCTTAATCACAAGGAACAACAGCAGCCTGTAATTATTGGAATAGAGAGTCTAGGCCAGCGTTGGCAAACTCATTGCCAACCACTGTGCTAAGCAAAATAAGCCAGTCAGAGAAAGATAAATATCGCATGATCTCACTCATTTGTGGAATATAATGAACAACATAAACTGATGAACAAAAAATAGATCCAGAATCATAGGAGCATCGAACAGACTGACCAATCTCAGAGGGAAGGCAAGTGGGTAGGGGGGAGGGTAAGAGCTCAACCAAAGGACTTGTATGCATGCATATAAACATAACCAATGGACACAGACAGTAGGGGGGTGAGGGAATGTGCTGGGGGATGGGAGCGGCTGGGGAGAGCTCATTGCGGGGGGCGGGGGAAGAAGATGTGTAATACTTTAAACAGTAAAGAATTTAAATAAAAAAAGAGAGAGATGATGATGATAACTTGAACCAGGAAGGTAGCTGTGGTCGAATTTTTTAATGTATTTTGAAGAGTCAATAGGATTTGCCAAAGCCTTGGATATGGAATGTCAAAGAGAGGAATTAAGAAAATTCCCACAATTTTGGCTCTGAGAACATGAAAAGATCGAGTTGTCAATAACTAAAGACTATGGATAAAAAAAGTTTGGAGACTTGATGTGTTGTGCAGGGGATGGACTGGAGAGAATATAGAAGTACCGTTTTGAACATGAATTTGAGATATCCTTTAGATATCCAAGCAGAGAAGTCAACTAGGCAGTTGGATATAGAGTCTGAAGTTCAAAGGAGAAGTATAGGCTGAAATATAAATGTGGGTATCATTGGCATATTCAAAGCTTTGAGACTAGGTATCAAGGGAGGGAGTGTGGACAGAGAAGGCCAAGAATATGCCTGGGTCCCTCTTGATCATTGTTGAAAGTGGATAAAAACCTTGAGGATGGTGTGGTTTTAGTCCCAGTGTATAAGTTTATTCTTGATTTCTGCCAGGGCAGGCCTGTGTATGGGGTTCCCATTGACCTCCCATTGATGCAGTTGTGGACTTTTGAGGTTAAGATAGGTGGTATTAGAGCATAGAGCCTGATCCCTGATAGTGGCAGGCCAGTAGAAGGTCTGAGGAACAATGGGGTTCTATGACTCATCCTACCCTTCAATCTTCTTGCAGGTGCTTAAATGACTATCAGAAAAGGACTGGTTAAATAAATTATGGTATATACATACTATGAAATGCCCTATAACCATCAAAAGCAGTGAAGTCCTGGCTGGTTTGGCTCAGTGGATAGAGCATCAGCCTGTGGACTGAAGGGTCCCAGGTTTGATTCTGGTCAAGGGCATGTACCTTGGTTATGGGCACATACCCAGTGGGGGGTGTGCGGGAGGATGCTGATTGATGTTTCTCTCTTATCACTGTTTCTAGCTCTCTGTCTATCTCCCTTCCCCTCTGTAAAAAAAATCAATAAAATATATATTTTTTAAAAAAGCAGTGAAGTTATTCTGTGGATCTAGCTATTGATATGATCTGACATGGAAAAATCTCCAGCACATATTTCACCTAAGTGAAAAAGCAAAAGCAAAATAGCTTGTTCAGTATGATTCTATTTATGTTTCTTATTCATATGTACAATATATATGTAAATATACCAATAAAATTTCTGGAACGATACACACAAAACTATTACCAGTTATTACCTATAGGGAAGGCAGAGAGGGAAAATCTGAAGAGGGGAGGATGGGGCAGGAACAGAAGGGGGTCTTTAATATTGTGATTTAGAGAGCAGAGTTTGATTACTTGGGTTCAAATCCAGATTCTAGTACTTCATAGCTTGGTAATCTTGGGCAAGTTACTTAACTGTAGGGAATGGCTATAGGGTTAGGCCTCAACTGACTTGTTGGCAAAGCCACAAACAAGTCTGAGGTTAGAGGGCACAGACCTCTTAACATAATTAAGTTTGATCTTATGAAGTATATTTCCTCCTTATTGGCTGTGGGTGCTGCCATCTTTGAGGGAAGGGCAGTCAATTAGCATATTCCCTCCTTATTGGCTGTGGATGCCACTATCTTTGTGAGGGTATGAGGGTCAATTAGCATATTTCTTCTTTATTAGATGGGATGGAAGACAATCACAGAATTAATTGACTTGCCCAAGATCACATATCAAATAAGTTGAACTGAGTGCTAACATATTGGATAATGACAAAGGAAAACAGGGATGTGAGTTTGGCTTATCAGAAGTTTGGCAAGATGGTTAGTCCTGAAAATCTTCTGATAAATAGGGGGCTTTCAGATTTCTCCAAATTTAGCTCTACTAGTATTTGGACTGCAGGCAGTAGCTGCTGTTTTGTTGGTGTTCCGTACGTTGCTCAGTATGGACAAGTTTCCAGGCAGGGGTTGGGCCAATGTATTTTCTCACCAGAGGGTGGTGGGGATAGTGCTAGAATTCTTAGGTATGTCTTGCTCTTGTGGGGGATATAAAGCCATTTGCAGGGGGCTCTAAGGTGTGAGGCTGAGAGGCAGTTTGTGGGAAAAGTGACCCTAATGGAAGACCCTAATGGTAGATTCTTTTTTTTTAATTAAATCTTTATTATTCAGATTATTACATTTGTTTTTCTTTTTTCCCCTCCATAGCACCCCTCCACCCAGCTCCCACCCTTCCCTCCCTCCCGTTGACCTCATTCATAGGTGTATGATTTTTGTCCAGTCTCTCCCTGTATACCCCACACCCCTTTGCCCCTGAGAATTATCAGTCACGGGTGGGCCGACGCTCTACCCACTGAGCTCACCTCCTCCTGCTGCCACAGCGGCAGCACACACACGTGGGGAGGGGCGGGGGGCCGCGGGGTCGCAGGGGTTAAGGGAACCAGCACCGGCGCTCGCTCCTGCAGGTCCGGCCAGGCCCGAGCCGCACCGGAAGCCCAGAGGGCAGGTGCCCTGGCGGCTCGAGAGCCGAGGACGCACCGCTCAGCCTCAGCCTCAGCGCGAGGGTCTCAGCGCCTCAGCCTCACCTCAGCGCCAGGGTCTCAGCGCCTTAGCCTCAGCCTCAGCTTGAGGGTCCCAGCCTCCGCCCCAGCCTCAGCACGAGGGTCTCAGCCTCAGCACGAGGGTCTCAGCCTCAGCCTCAGCACGAGGGTC